>RANZ01000594.1:0-19221 GCA_009805285.1 Neurospora terricola FGSC 1889 | reverse complement strand
CTCTCTGTCTCTCTTCTTGGGCTGCCTTAGGGTCCGGTAGGGTAGGGTAAGGTAAGATAAGCTCGTAAGGCAAGGCGGGATAAGGCGGGGTGGCGTACATTGCTATTACTGTACCCAACTTAGAACATCACATCGTGCCTATTCAGAACTTTAGATCAGTATCACCGTTAACAAACATCGACATAAAAGTGAAAGTCCAGGCGGTGGTTGTTTGTTTGAGTGTGGAGTCTGGGATTGGTTTTAACTTTTAAGTACTGATCTGGTAACGTCGAGAGTTGATATGATTCACTGCAGTTCAGTGCTACTCTATAGCAGCCTTCTAAACAACCACATATCGTAACGACGGGAAGTACCTGATGACTTTGATGGCAAGGAAAATGGTTCATTGCGGCATACTTTAGTTTGATGAAGAGGGAAAGGCGTGTCAGGCCCAGCTAATTACTCTGCAGATGGAAATTCTCAGCAGGGTGCACCTTCCACACGTAACAAACAGTATGGCTTTAACAGGCCTCAGCCAGTCCACCTTCATCGTTTCATGACGGGGATATACTTGTAGTGTTGAGAAAGTACGATTCAATATGCATTTCTTGTTCCTGTCTATGTCTCCTTCCTTTTCCTTCCTTTTCCTTCCCTTTCTCTCTTTCCCTTTCTCTCTTTCCCTTTCTCTCTTTCCCTTTCTCTCTTTCCCTTTCTCTCTTTCCCTTTCTCTCTTTCCCTTTCTCTCTTTCCCTTTCTCTCTTTCCCTTTCTCTCTCGTCACACAACCTAACTCACACTTTCCTTCGTCCTGATTTCCTTTCCTTTCTCTACACCATCCGTCACCACCACATGACTCCTGCATCCATCCATCTTTACACAATACGCTTGTCCTGTCTTCACAGCCTTTATTGCGTTTACCTAGGTTGATCTGAACACGGAAACCAACGAAGGATTAGATACACCATTACCCCTTGGTACTCGACTGCTAAGTTGATGAACTTCGGTTTCGTTGAATGCCGAACGAGGCGAAACCTCAGGCACCGGGTTCGCGGCCTGGGTTCTGATTGGTTGTTTCCCTCCGGCTTAAGCTCTTCTCTGCTTGCAGCCGCTGTAGCATAACTCTTAATGTCTCCCCGTATTCGCCCACATTTTCCGGATGCTGCAGACAAGCGATATATATCGCCCAGATAACTTCCGTCTGCTCTGGTGAGATCTTTGGATACATCTTGGCGTCCATTGCGCGAACTTCATCGGGGATACGAGGACTCGGGTGTAAGGAACCAGGACCGGGTGATGCTGAAGACAGCCAACCGTGGTTGAAGCCGTCTCTATTGCCGCTACCATTTCCGTTGTCAATGCCCTTTCCTTTGTCGTTGTCGTTGTCGTTGTCGTTGTCGTTGTCGTTGTCATCGCTATTGCCGTTGCGGTTGCGGTTGCGGATTAACAGCTTCTTGATCTCCTCATGGCGTGCGATAGCTTCTCGTCGGAAGTTTCGAGACATACTGCTGATCATGCCGAGCATTATGTGGAGTTGGACCTCAATGTCCTCGAGGGTAGCGTGGATCTTCTTGATCTCGTCTTGTTGGGGCTGCGGCTGCGATTGTGGCTGCTGCTTTGATGAACTTGTTGGCTTGGGACTGGGACTGGAACTGGGATTGGATCCCTCCGTCAAAGTCAAGGAGGAAGGGGTAGCTGCCTGTTGATGAGGCTCGGAAGAGGGCGAGTGCAAGGACGAGGGGTCCTGCTGAACTTGTGTCTGCTGCTGCGTCTGCTGCGCGACCGAGACATCGATGGGTCCCCACTCGACCAGCTGCTGCCGTTGTTGTTGCTGTTCCTCCGCCTGCTGCGTGACCGAGACATCGATGCACCCCCATTCGACCAGCTGGGGCACCGATGCCTTGAGGTTACTTTGAAGTTGATCGAATTCTTCGAGATTGTGCTTCTTTAGGAACAGGCGAGTATGCTCAAGAAAATCTGCGGCGGCCATGCGGAGGTCGAGAAGAGGATGGTAATTCACATCTGTCTGGTGGGCGCCGGTAGATGTAGAGTTAGTATCCACTCTCGACAGCCGCTCCTAAATGTTGTCGCGGAGAGAGGTCAGCTCTCGGGGGCAATCGTAACATCTTTGCTCGTTGGCTTGATCACACTTGCTACAGCGTTTAATCGCAGACTGGCCGACAAAGCACAGGGTCTTCTTGACAAGGTTGATGGTGTCTCTGTCATTTATTAGCACCCTGGCGCTGTGGATTTGTCTGGCAGTGTCGAATGTGCATTGGAAGCATGGGGGCCGGCGGGGGGTAAGGCCTTCCCCGATGGGCCCTAGATCGTGGATGAAAGAGTAAACTTGGTCGTCCATGGTGGTAGCAAAGGTGCTTAACTTGACGTGCTAGGTGGGTGAGGTGAGTGTCCGCGGGAGGTATTTGGTTTATATATCCCGACTATTCGGCCTGATATCGCAAGTCGGAAGATCTCCTGCGGACCTAGYAGATTCCTGTTTGGAGCCAGTTGCGTGCCGRTTCGTTTTCTGTACGGACAAAGATTAATAAGCGGGAGAGAGAGCTTGACGGTTTGCGGAATAACAAGTTAAGCATAACAACAAGGGGAAACTTCATAGATTGACGAAACATCAGAGCCCTCTTAGTATGATCTAAGGTGTAGGTAATGAGAAATGTCTTGTCAGGACGCCTTGCTTACCGTCTGTTTGGTTCGCAAGGCCTATGTCTAGTTAAACTTCTTGGGCAAAGGAAAAAGGAAACAACATCATCAACCAGAAATCATACCAATCTGTTGGTCACTGCAGAGAATCATCAAGCAGGCGGCTTTTTCAGGTGCCTTTCTCTGAGTTTGTTTCCGCATGCTCATGTTGTTCAAGCAGTGCGGTTCTATATCCGCTTTGTTGCCGACTAGACGGTCTGTCTTTTCGTGGAGGACCTTATCGGTAGAACGACTCTGGTATGCCCTTCTAAAGTTGGTATTGTGTTCTCAGCACGAGTAGAAGCAACCGGATCGCCGTGCTCATTGATCTCTTTTTGTCTGGTCTGTAAGGACTCAATGGCTGCTTTACTCCCACTGGATGCCATCTGGTCTAATTCTTCGATAAGCCTGTCTCTTTTTGCTAGGGGCTCGGTGTCTGTGGGTTCCCCATCATGTGGACGTTTAAGGCTGTGGTTGACGGGTACTGAAGCAGTGCTGACGAGGTGGGTATCGTAAGAATGAATAAGATCTCTCAGTAAGTCATCACGGAGAGGTGGCTCGCTGCCATGCGATGAAATAAATGGTGATGACGGTCTCGTCCGGAACAGTCTCTCTTTGACAGGATCGACAGTTATCCGTGTTGAATCTCGTACAGATGGGGTCAACGATCGTTCTGTTCCTATTACGCTCTGTGTTCTGCCAAAAGGCCAGTGAGAAAATCTGGCCAGAGGAATAATGAAGTCAGCATACGCACCTGGTGCTTCCATTGTCCGCATGGACTTGAGCAGAAGAGCCTGCATCACTCGGAGTGGGTCCTGGAGACAGAGACCGAGAAGATTCCGGTGGTTGTTTTTCAACCATCTTTAGGTATGAAGTTGAGTTTATTTTGGGTATGATTTGTCGAAGATGAGATGAATGGTAATGCGGATGGCTTAGACATGACAAAGGCAGAATGAAGCTGTTATATCTCTCTTCACCGAGTTTGGCACCACTTTCACCTCCACGCTGAAGAGAGCCCTCCGGGAAGCCTCGAAAAGGATGAGGCGGTAGCGTGGCTTCCAGCCCTTGAGCAGGGGTCCGATTAAAGCAAGAGCGGGAGGAGGGTGGCATGCAACACCCTGTACCTTGTTGATACCAGGAATCTGGAAAAAAGTGACGGGAGGAATATCCACCACAGGCAAAGGAATATGAGGAGGCCAGAAAAGAGAAAGACGGGGAGACACACAATCATCGGCTAGACATGATATCTTCCTGTGATGCTGAGGCGCAAAGTAATGTGTTTGTCACTTGACAAATCAGTGACATCAGTCTCAATGGAAGCCTGGCTTTGGAGACCTCCGAACCCCGGCCGCAGAGGCAGATCCGGCACAGAATGAGATATTCCATGACCGGAGAAGATGATGGCCTTCCAGAGACGTTGTGGCTCAGTCGAGCTGAATTGAGGTCAGACAGGCAACAGGAAAGTAGAACAAAATTGGATGTTCCGTCAATTCGTGAGGTGTCGTGCTTTGTAAACCCAGGCGAGTATCCGTGGTCGTGAACCGCATCGGAGAAGCCAAATATGTAGACTCATAAACCCATAGCCATAGACATGGCTGGGTGAAGTGGAAAGGGCCCGCATTTCTTTGGATGATTGAAGCGGTCGTCAAATTTGCAATGTTCGTCAGCCGTGGTTTGAATAGGGTGATAGTGGGTTGCCTCGTACGTCTGGTGTGTGAAGGATGATGAAAACTGTTGGTGGTGACAATTCCGTTGGTCGAAATCTTGCGATGCCCGAGAAGACCTCGCAAGGTACCCAATCCTCTATGGACCGTAATGCACGTGCCCAAGGCCCACTATTAACTGCGCCTGTAAGCTGTCACGGCAGTGTCGACTGGGCCGCTGCATTGGTCACTTAAGGGACCGGGAGCCGCTGTTGCCTTCCACTTGTAGGCATCTCGTTCGTACCTGCCTTGTACAACTAACAACCTCGACTTCAACCGCGAGTCTCCAGGTTCGTCCGTCGGGAAAGTAGGACTGGCTTCACGGTATCACGTTTCCCTTCGGAACAGATGGACCGTGATTGTTAGTAGCAAACCGCCTGCAAACCGCCTGCAAACCGCCCAGCGCGTCTAGCAGAGGAAACTTGACGGCTTCTTCACGCGGTCGTTACCTCTCGTGAGACGGCCAACAGCTATAACGGACGAGCCTAATAGGTCTCAACTGTGCCTACTGTTGACAACCTCAGTCACTTTGCGAGGGTAAACTTGGGCGGGATGGCTGATGCAATGGCTGATGCAATGGCCATTGATGGCCCAAGGGGTGAAAAGCGCAAGGCGAGCGTTCTCGGCGATGACAGCGGCCATGCTCTACGTCGGATTAGGGTAAGAAAATACACTCCTCCATCTTCCAAGACCATGAAATTATTGACCTGTACTTGTAGCCCCTCGACCCAGACGTTGTCAACAAGATTGCCGCTGGCGAGATCATTGTTGCTCCTGTTCATGCTCTCAAGGAGCTRATGGAGAATGCCGTKGATGCCGGCTCTACCTCGTTGGAGATTGTGGTCAAGGACGGTGGCCTCAAACTCCTCCAGATCACAGACAATGGTTGCGGTATTGACAAGCAGGATTTGCCCATTCTATGTGAACGCTTTACTACGTCCAAGCTGCAAAAGTTCGAGGATCTTCAGTCCATCTCAACATACGGCTTCCGCGGTGAGGCTCTTGCCAGCATAAGCCACATTGCACATCTGACCGTCACCACCAAGACTCAGGAATCCAACTGCGCCTGGCGTGCTCACTACGGGAGCGGAAAGCTTGTTCCCGCAAAACCCGGCCAGTCGCCTGATCCAAAGCCCGTCGCTGGTCGACAAGGCACGCAGATTACCGTCGAAGACCTGTTCTATAACATTCCAACCCGCCGGCGCGCCTTTCGATCTACCTCTGACGAGTACAACAAGATCATCGACATGGTTGGCCGCTATGCTGTACATTGCTCGCACGTTGCTTTCTCGTGTAAAAAGCACGGCGAGTCATCGACAAGCATTGCCATTCAGGCCAATGCTTCGAGCACTGACAGAATCCGGCAGATATACGGAGGCAGCGTTGCCAACGAACTCATCGAATACTCAACATCCGATGACCGCTGGGGCTTCAAGGCAAAAGGCTTGGCGACTAACGCGAACTACAATCTCAAAAAGACAACTCTGCTGCTCTTCATCAACCACAGATGTGTCGAGTCTTCCAACATTCGAAAGGCAGTTGAGCAAACATATGCTTCCTTTCTCCCCAAGAACGGCCACCCTTTTGTCTACCTCAGCCTAGAAATTGCCCCTGAGCGGGTTGATGTTAATGTTCACCCTACGAAACGCGAAGTGAACTTCCTAAACGAACACGAGATCATCCAGGCCATCTGCGAGCACATCCGATCAAAGTTGGCTGCTGTCGACACTAGCCGAACCTTTCTCACCCAAACCCTTCTCCCTGGTGGCACATGGTCGGCCTCAGATCAACAAGCGTCTTCAAGCACCCCATCCAAGACCAGCGGTGCGGCTTCAGGGGCCCGCAAGACCCCAGCACGCAACGAATCCAGTCTTGTGCGGACCGACACCAACATGCGTAAGATAACCAGCATGTTACCGCCGGCGTCAACCATGGGAGCAGGGGTAAGAGGAGATGGAATTTCGTCCACGTCTGGCGTCAAAGCAACCATTACTGGCACAAACAAGGACGTCGAGATGATCAATTACGAGACAGTCGAGCGTGAGGCTACTGCCTGTCGCTTAATCAGTGTACGCGAACTGCGCGCCGAAGTCCGCGAAGAGATGCACCACGAACTGACCGAGATCTTTGCCAATTACACCTTTGTCGGCATTGTAGATGAACGTCGTCGTCTTGCCGCCATCCAGGGTGGTGTTGAGTTGTATCTGATTGACTATGGACGGGTATGCTATGAATACTTCTACCAACTGGGGTTGACGGACTTTGGAAACTTCGGTACCATACGTTTTGATCCGCCCCTCGATCTTCGAGAACTGCTGAGCATGGCCGCCGAATTCGAGAGAACGGCAACAGCAGATGTATCTGGAGGAGTCGATAAAGATGGAGATGATGAGATGGACGTATCTGAAATCGTCGAGTTGGTGGCAGATCAGTTGGTCGAACGGCGAGAGATGCTTCTCGAGTATTTCTCCTTTGAAATTTCTCCGGCCGGCGAGCTGCTAAGCATCCCACTGCTGGTCAAAGGCTACACGCCGTCCATGGCCAAGTTGCCGCGTTTTCTCTTGGAGCTTGGACCACGTGTAAACTGGTCAGAAGAGAAGGCCTGTTTCGAGGGCTTCCTCAAAGAACTGGCCATGTTCTATGTCCCTGAGCGATTGCCAGCGACTATCGGTACCGATGATCCGCCGGCTGTGCAAGGTGGTGACAAGGATGTCGATGTTGAAACAGTTGCTCGCAGAGACCATGTTCGGTTCGCGTTGGAACATGTTCTTTTTCCGGCTTTCAAGTCGAGGCTTGTGGCCACCAAGTCGCTCATGCAGACGGGCATTCTCGAGGTCGCGAATCTCAAGGGCTTGTACAGGGTATTCGAAAGATGTTAATACCTGTCGATACTAGGAAGCTTATCAGCACCATAATAAACCGAGTCACATATTCGACTTGAACTATATGAGTGTCCGACATGTTTGTTTTCATTATTTGGTGCCTGATGGCTATGGTAGATACACCTCTACAATTTTCTTTCCTAAGCAAATCCGAGTTGACCCTCTGTAACCAGCGGGACTCTAGTCGTACTCATGTCGTCCATCAGAATCCGCCCCGAATCTTGATCTCCAGCCACCTCAAAGGTAGATACAACAAGCCCGTCACCACAAAAGCCACCTCATCTCCGATATCCCCAGTCCTCTTTGCAATCGGACCAACATACCACGACTGCGCCATCCCCGGGACCACCAGCGCCCAACTCAGCATCGAGGCACCTAAGGCCGCCAACCCAGGTGGCAACTTCCTCCCCACGTTCCAGATAGCATGATCAAAGCTCGCATAGTCCATCCTTCTAAACACCACCAACTCCTGTATCAAAACAGCATCAAAGCACCCCGCCCAATACCCAATGATACTCAGAAAATTGATCAAACTAGTCTCCCACTCCTTCGCCGCCCTCACCGCCAACGGGATCATGACCGTCATCGTCACCAGGATAAACACAAACCGATGGACCCTTACTTTAAAGGGCAACGGCGGGAGCAGCATCTCCAGGTTCAACGAGATGGTATACATGGAGATGGCAATGTTCCCAATTACGCTGAGAGCAAGCACCACCAGCACGAATTTGCCAAACCCGCCCGCGGGAGCAAGCATCTCCATCATCACGCCCCCGATGCCCGTCGAAGCGTAAGCGGCTTGCCACGCAGGAACTTGGGGAACGGCGCCGCCTATGGCGGCTCCCAAGATAAAAAGTGGAACAGAGGGGAGGAACAGGCCGAGGTAGATGTAGGTGAAGATGCGGGCTCTGGCGCTGAACGACTTGAAGAGAGCACCTCTTGGGTTGTGGTAAATGGAATAATCGCCCACCATCCCGCCAAATGTGAGGAAATATCCCGCTACAAGGCTCCCGAGGCTAAGGACATGCGAGGCCGTGGCCGGTGCTGCAGGCTCGGACTGCAGATTGAGGTAGCGGCCGCCGCAGCCGACCGCGATGACAAGGGAGATCAGGTTGGGGATCCAAGTCCATCGTGCCCAGAAGTGGACGAAGTGGAAGCCGAGGAGAGAGACGCCGAAGGCGACGAGGCAGGTGATGACGATGCCTACGTTTATGCTGATGTGGGAGGGGTTGAGGGCTGCGAGGGTCTGCCCGCCCGCGATGGCGGACATGAGGGTGAAGCCGGTCATGGTGGCGGCGTTGAGGAGGAGGGGGATGATGACTAGGTAGAGGCTGTGAGAAGGAGGGGTGTTGGTTAGGAGATGGCTCTTATGAAATGGAGGAAGAGGTCTAATGAAGTGGAAGTTGGGACTCACCCAAATGAATACCGAGCTTGCACAAACTGCCTCATGCCCGTCTCCATCCCTCCGATCCCCATGAAGGCAGGCGGGAGGCATGTAAGCAGCGCAAAGAAGACGATAACCAACGAAGCGTCTCTCAGACTCAAGCCAAACTCGAGAGTGGCTAGCATGCCAGTTGGTACCCTTTTCAAAAGCCAAAAAAAATGTCGAGTTAGCGGCTGATCAGCTACACTAGGCTAGGTTGTGACCCTCCACGACCGAAGGATAGGATAACGACTTACGGCAGTAAACACAATAAACAAGTAAAGAAAACAGTAAACAACTGATTATACTGCGTCGAAGTCCTCCCCTCAATCGGAACCGGCTGGATCCCGTTTTCCTCGACACCGGCGTCGATCAGCTTCTGATACCACTTTGGATTCTCCTTCTTGGAGTGGTTGTCGTAGACGTCGCCCTCCTTGCTAGTTCTTAGAGAGTTCGGCCAGAATAGTGAACCGAGTCGAGTAGTCGTCTCTGCTTGGTCGTTGTGTTTTCCATGGCCCTCTCCACCAGCTGTGCGCTCGATATCCTGGAAAACGATGCCGTGTTGTGACTTTGGTTCGTCATCTTCGGTGGAAATGTTGGTAGACATCTTCTAGTCAGAGATAGAGACCCAGATAAGTTCAGGATGTGTAAGCGTAGAAGGGGTACCGAATATCTTGATTAAGTTAAAGAAAGGTAAGGGAAGTGAGCAGAGAAGAGGAGGGAAATAAAGTTGACAGCCGCTTCAAATAGGACTCGAGAGCTTTCCCCCCCCCCCCCCCCCCCCCCAAGGTTCGTAGAAGCCGCTATGCCGGTAAACCTCGAGAGTTAACCTGGATAGCAGAGGACAAACTTTACTTTGCCGTGGTGTACATCAGTACAGGGCGCCTCTTTATATCAAGTATTGAATATGCTGTGCACATGGAGTTATTGAAGCGTGCTTCAACTATGAGAGGTGGATGACTTTCAAGTCTGGGGGTTTAATGACCCACATCCACCGAAGCGGAGTCGAAGGACGGTTCGTCTACAGCCAGCTTTTCTTGCAATAGTTTCCAGTACTCTCATGATCGATCTGAAATTTCTGAAAATTGAAAATTTCAGAAAGAATGGATATTTTCAGAATGGATCGATCCCCAGACTCTGAAGGATGGTTCGTCAACAGCCAGGTTTTTGCAATAGTTTCTTGTATTCTTATTCGTCAGACGGGCGTCTTGCCAAGCCAGCTTTTGATTGGTCATTTCACGTGATAGTGTCGCTCAGAATCATCCCAAAATGCACTGGGTCCTTCCATTGCTGAAATGATTCGCGATATCTCTCGATATTACCTATCGATAAGGTTATCACCGTTTTAAATCGGGTATCCTATCGTCTTATTCCTTATCATGGCTTTCTTCAACATCGCCTCGCTTCTTCAACATCGCCTTCTTCTTTCAACATCGTCTTCTTCGGCGTTGTCTCCTCCATCATTGCCTCCATTATCGCCGTCTCCATCGCCGTCTTCATCGCCGTCTTCATCGCCGTCTTCATTGCCGTCTTCTCCATCGCTGTCTTCTTCATCGCTGTCTTCATTGCCGTGTTCTTCGTGATCAACGCAAGGGTGATACATACCACCCTTGCATGGTGGCTGTATTCCTTCATGATCCAGGATCCGTCACGCCCCTATACACCCCCGACTAGTGAAAACCAGGCTTCGAGTGTCTCAAACTAACACTCCCCAGCATGCGGCTGATCATGGGGATGGAACTACCAGGAGGTGAGAGGATTGAATGTACGCCTTCCAACGAATGATAGTCAACCCCAGACGACATTTATACCCAAAAAGGACGGAGTCTTGTCTGCAAGTCCGGCACGTCACGAGTAATGGAGCCCTCACTAAAAGAGCATGTTCATGCGCAGACGTCACAGCTTCGGACCACTCGGTTTTTGTTGCTGGAAGCTAGAGCTTCGTCAAGAAAGACAGAGTAGTCTACCCGCTCTCTCTCGTGACAAGGTTTCATTCAAGTTCAAGAGACAAGACAAGAGGGGGGTTGAACCAACGAAGCTTGCCGATTCCTGGACAAAAGTGACAAGTGAAACAGCCACCTTGATGGCATATCGACACCTAATGATGTCTCACCAAGGTGCCTGTTACGGATGGCATAGCAGCTCGGCGGATGGCTCCGAAGACAAGGATGTACAAGCGGGAGTCTCACTGCTCCATGTTGTTGTCGACTGCAGGATCGCCAACAGAGTCGTTTCCCAGCTCCTCGTCAGTCGTCAATATCTCTTCTCAGGGTTTGTCGTCCTGGGGAGTGATGTTTTGAGTGATTCACTGATGCTGATGGAATCGACGCTGACCCCCGTGATGTGGCAGACGGGTCAGGCCCGCGCCGAGGTGGGGCCAAGCCGGGAAGACTCCACACTTCGGGAGCCGGTGGGGTAAAGCCCGTACAGGCCATGGAGCGCTGGAGCTCGCTCCCGTCGGAGCGTGCCGGTCCTCGCGTGGGTTGTGTTGTTTAAGCGGCCGTCGATACGGGTCTCGCATGTCGGCACTAGCTTCAGCTTGATATATTTTTTTTTTTAACCTGGTAAACGGCGAGAGGGATATCGCGTTGAAAAACCATGTATGGTCGCCCACGATTCCTTTGGGACGAACTGTATTGGACATCATCTTGAGACTTCCGTCATAGACTCATGGTTGACTGTTGGCGGTGGGTGTAGCTTCCAGCCCACTCTTCTCGTCGTGTCCGGGTGTAGCGGCGTGGAACTCGGTGCAATATGATCACGGTGACGGTAGAGGTATCGGCGTGTCGCTGGATAACACGGAGAAGATGGACAAAGACCCCTCTGAGCCCGTCATATTTTATCAAAGACGTCCCTAGCGCACAGAACCACCTCGACGCCAGTGTCAGACCCCTGCACCGATGACAATGGTCCCCGCCAGTTATGGAGGTACCTGACCCGCAATGCTACACCGCGAGACGGACCTCCTTCAACCTGGAACCGTGTCGGCTGTTTCGAACCTCGCGGCTCGCTGGGGAATGATGAGCACTTCTCCCCCACACAAACGAAATTAGCACGAAATAAAACACACACCGAGTTCATGGAAACATTCTGACCTTGTCCCGTCCCGCTTGCTCTCCCTGTCCCCGGATCCGTCCTTTGAAAGCTGGCAACCAAAGAACAACAACCAACAACAGCCTCACCTTGTCACAGACCGCCGCCGCCGCGCATCGCCATCCCCTCGTCGAGTCGTCGCATCTGGATGGTCTTGCCTCTACGCACCACAGCTCAGACAACCACGCCAATTATCCTCTGCTCTTTAATCCTCCGAGGGCTTCCGATTGTAAACACAGGCAAGAGCCGGCTCTGCCCAAATCATAACATTCGAATCCACTTCAGCAGTTATGGACCAAGCAGCCTCGATAGTAAAGGAGCATCATGATGGTATGCGACAATCCCCGTGGTGCGTGGGCTTTCGTATGGAGAACAGCTGCTAATCCCCTCGCCATACAGCCATTATCAATGCCATCAAGAGTGTTGTCCAGCGCGACGTGAGCACAACTCCCCTCTTCCTTCCACCGCCGCCGACAGGAGCCCCATACTGATGCGACTGTGCACTATAGTGGAGGATCCTGATAGTCGACGACGTCTCCAAAAAGATCATCGACAACTCCGTCAAAGAAGATGACATTCTCAACGTCAATATCGCTAATATACAACAAATCGAGGAACCGAGAGACGAGAATTCCGGCATGGATGCTATCTACATTTTGTCGCCTCGTCCGCATATTGTCGAGTGCCTGATTCTTGATTTGGCAAAGGGCCGCTATCGCAACTCTACCGTGCTATGGACAGGCATTCTTGGGAGGGAACTAAGGGCACGACTGGCCGCTGCTCCTCAGAAAATAGGTACCTTGCCTAGGCCTGGACAATGTCAAGGGGTATTTGCTAATCAGACCGACGTAGATTCGCGACCGCTACTGATTGACTTCTTCCCTCGCGAGTCACACCTGGTGTCTTTTAAGGACCCTTATAGCTTTCCCATTCTGTATAACCCGAGCTGCGAGGCCGTTGCAATGCCACATCTGGACGCTCTGGCTCAAAAGGTATGGCATATCCATGTCCAGTCCGTCCCCAGCTGTTGTTCTATGGACTAAAGCCATTGCAGATTGCCGCTGTATGCATAACATTGGGCGAGTATCCAAAGATCAGGTTTTTCGCACCCAGGAACAACGAATATCGTGCGAGCGCACTATGCGGGCGCCTTGCCTCGCTCGTACAAGACGAGCTTGACGCTTACAAACAGTTCAAGGGCGACTTCCCGCCACAAACCACACGGCCACAGGGATATCTACTGATTGCGGACAGGTCAATGGACTTGATGGCACCATTAGTTCACGAGTTCACGTACCAGGCGATGGCGCACGACCTCCTTCCCATCAAGGAAGGCGACAAAGTGACCTTCCACATGACTGTCAACGAGGGCACGCCAGAGGCCGAGGAGAAGGACATGGAGTTGTCTGATAAAGACAAGGTGTGGGTCGAGAACCGACATCGGCATATGAAGGACACGATTGAAAAACTCATGAGCGACTTCCAAAACTTCATCAAGCAGAACCCCAACTTCACCAACCAAACCCAGGATACGACGAGTTTGAATGCGATCAGGGACATGTTGGCTGGCCTGCCGCAGTTTCAGGAAATGAAGGAAGCCTATTCGCTTCACCTCACCATGGCTCAGGAATCCATGAACATCTTTCAGCGTCGCAAGTTGCCCGACGTCGCTTCGGTCGAACAGACACTGGCTACGGGTCTCGATGAGGATTTTAAAAAGCCCAAAAACATCTTGGAACAGATGGTCCGGCTTTTGGATGATGAAGCTATTACCTGGGTGGAACGGCTGCGGCTAATTTCCATATACGTGCTATACCGTGACGGAGTTATCACCGAAGATATTGACAGGCTGCTTAGCCATGCGGCCTTGCAGCCCGCTGAAAAGGTCAAAATCACCAATCTCCAGCACTTGGGTGCCCGGCCTACGCGGAAACTGAAGGAGGAACGGAAACCGCATCCTCCGTTATTCCCACGGACCCAAGTAAAGAATCCGGCGGACGAAGAAAATTTCCTCTCTCGATTCGAACCGGCTGTTAAGCACATGCTTGAGGATCTGTTTAACAACTGTCTCGACCCAGCGACTTTCCCCTTTACACGGCCTCCAGCCGATGGTGGGGCTGCCGACGCTGCTATGGCAACTGGAGGGTCTCTCCGCTCGGCAGCACCGAGGTGGGCATCAGCTAATCGCCGGCAGGTTGAGAATCGACAAAGGGTCATCGTGTTCATGGCCGGTGGTGCGACCTACTCAGAGGCGCGGATATGCTACGAAGAATCGGAGAAGCGAAACCGCGACATCTATCTTGTATCCAGCCACATGCTCACACCACAACTATACCTAAGACAACTGGAGGACCTTTCGATGGATAGGAGAAGACTCGGCCTGCCGATGGACCGACCGCAGCCCAAGGTCCCTGAGCACTTTTATGCTAAGCCGAAAACCCCACCACAGCCCATGCAACGGCCGCCCGCAGCCGCTCCTCCCGGAGCTGGATCGGTACACCCCCCAACGCAGGCAATGGGTGCCATGACAATCAACAGTGGTGCGGCTCCTCCGCATGCTGGTGGGAGTGGCGCAAGGCCTCCAGCTCCGCCCGCCGGGAAGCCAGAGAAGCCAGTGAAGGAAAAGAAGAAGAGAAATCTGTTTGGATTGAAGAAGTCTTGAGCATCGCACATGTGGACGAAACGGGCTTACAGGGTGGAAGCGGTCGGCAGGCAGGAATGATTTTGATGCCTTCAGATGAATGTCGGGCAGGTTACTTTTGGTGATTGTGTCTTGGGTCACCTCGAATTCGATTGGCTACCGTCAACTATACAATAATATGGATGGAAAGGTCAAAATAAGTTCTTAGCTTGAATGCCCATCTATTGTGAGCAATAGCGAGGCGTTTTCGGGAAAGTGGTCAGGTAAATCAACGTGGATATGATGCACATTATGCCCTTACCCCCGGAGCTGGACGCCATAACCTCTCCCAGGAGGTTGGTAATGCGTGATAAACTTGGAGTCAGTGAATTGTGACAGCAGGTAGACACCCTTGAGTTGATTTTAGCGAGGCTTCCTTCATATTTTGTCCCCCAAGCTCTACCTCAGAATCTTACCACACAACACCACATCCTCCCCCAACGGATGCCACGACACATCCCTAAGTCTCATCGGCGGCGCCGGCTGCCCATGCCTCCCTACCGCCCTCGGAGGACAAACCAGCACTCCTCCAGCCCCCAACCACGTCGGCGCAATCGTGACAATCACCGAGTCCACCAACTCCTGCTCTCCTCCCTGCTCCAGCGCCAGCAACGAATTAATCACACTTCCTCCCCCTTCAATCATCACACTATCCAACTCTTCCTCCTTGAGCGTCCGCAGCACATCTGCCCAGGCAAAACTTTCTCTACTACCCGTTTCCCCCTCCCCCTCTCCATCACCCTTGGTCTTCAAACCCTCAACATGGACGTATTTACCCCCCACCCCCTCCACTACCCCCCTCCTCTCCTCCGGCACCTCCTCCACTCGCCTCGCCGTAAAGATAAACGGCCCCAACCCCTGTTTCAGTCTGGCAAGCTGAATCACTTTACTTTTTTGTGAAACCTCCCAACGCGCAGAAGGATCGAGGATGATAGGCCGGGGCTGGTTGGGATGCTGTTTTCGCTCTCGGATCCCTTCCCCTTCTCCTTCAGGTGAAGCTTCTGATGAAGGGAAGGGGGCAAGTATCTTGCAATTAAGTCCCGGATCATCAGCCACGGCGGTGCCGACTCCCACTAAGATGGCGGCGTGGCGAGAGCGCAAGTAATGCGTCATGGCTTTGGATTGCGGGCCGGAAAGGGTGGTGCGCACGCCGGGAGCAATGGAGAGGGAGGAGTCGAGGGATGTGGCGAAGGTTAGGGTTACGAAGGGCTTCTTTGAGTTGGTTTTGGTGTTGTCGGTGGTGTTCTCGGTGGTGGTGGCAGCGGGAGGTGGCGACCGTGGTGGTGGAAGGTGCGGTTCGAGTTTGAGGGCGGAGGAGGCGGAGAAGTGGAGGAGACCATCGGAGGGGGAAGGTGTCCCGCCATCAGAAGGGACAGTGGAATTCATCTTCGTATGTGTTTTTCGCTTGCTGTGGTGAACAATGGTGATGAGGTTGTTGGTGTTTTGTTGATGAGGTGATTTTGTGGGTGGTCCCTCGTTTACCTAGTATAGCTCTTGACTTTGAACTGGGGGAGCTCCTTGATGTGCTACGAGAAATATGACCCGGTTTTCTCTCTCTAAGGCATGTGGATGGGCAAACTGAGAAGGAAGTGGTGAGTGCTGTGAGCTGATATTGCTGATGTGGTTGAGAATGCTAAGATTAACTGCTCAAGCTCACGGCGGAAGTGTACCGAAATTCAGTGGATTCATGGTTTTCAACACTTTCAGGCGTACTAACCGTACTGAGTTGTTAGCAGAGCACCATTTGCGGCACCACGCCAAAGGGAGCTGAACAGAAATACAGAAAAAGCAGCGCCATAAGGGCGCCCATAACCCGGTTATTTTGTACAAGCTCAACCCATCCACGCCATCCTCGAGTCTCCATCTTCGGAGCCGCATGTGATGATCGGTAATCTTCTCATGGAAAGAGAGTCGTATATTGGAAAAAGCCCATGTATACTTCAACGTATCTTTCTTGAGCAACAAGCAGCTCAACCGACCAACGAATAGCGACGCGGAATGTTCCTCGAGGGAGCAAGCCGAAATCGCTGTGGCGCAGCTTTCCACGTAAGTCTGATGCTTGGAGAAACGGATAACTAATAGCTGATATACAAACGGTTTGATAGCCCAACAACCCAAGTAAATTGCCAATCGTTATGAGATACGAGAACGAATGCTGGAACCCGAGGCGGTTTATAGGAAGCGATGGAAAAAGTATGGAACATGTCGAGAGATGCAAAGATCCACAAGGAAGTTATCATGATTCCCACCCCCTTGAATTGCCGGACTTGGCAACGCTTCATTAAATCGCTATCTAATTTCCACTGAGGATGCCCCTTTTCTAGCCTTGGCCAGCAAGAGGACACTTCTCCTGCCGTTTCAAGCCATGTCTCATCTCATTCACAATGAATTCCACCAACATAATGTGTAATATGGGTTTCATAGCGGGAGTCGATGTCGATGTGGTTCGAGAAGGATTACCGTCGTTGGGCGAGGACGGGAGGGGCAAGTGATTGTAAGAGATACCCATCCGTTAGTGCAATGAGATAAACTGCCTGCATTAGGGCCAGTGCTCATGCATAGTGGCTTATAACTCACTAGCAGGTGCTTAACTGCAGATTGCCACGCGACCACCGCTGCGCCTCGAAAGAACAAACAAAGCCTCCCCGTCTTTTCCGTCTGCTTTTTAACTCCGTTCATCCCGCAACCAAAACCCACCGACTTCACCTCCCTCCATTTCCACCCCTCTTTTCTTTCAAGCATACCTAAAGTCCCAAACGGAAACGGCTAGTGACCTTGGGCATCTGTCTCAGCCATATCCACCAGACTGTACTCAAATACCTGAAGATCGACCACCAATTTCGATCCTTCCCCACGCCCAGCGAACGAACGAATGACTCGGGTCTTGGAGAGCAATCAAGAACCCGTCACCTTCTAAACCGTCTACTGTTGTGCGCCCAACTTTTCAACCCACAACATCACCTTTTCGTCGCACACACAACCACTAGAGATCTCAGACACAATGTCCGGCAAGCAAGATCCACCCCCATACAACCAGCCTCAGCCTCCCCAGGCTGCCTACACCGGCTACGGCACTCCCCCGCCTGGTCAGGACGGTGCCTACCCTTACGGCCAGCCCCCGCCGCAACAAGGCGGCTACTATCCCCCTCAGGGACAGGGCTATCCTCCTCAGGATCCCAACTACCCGCCGCAAGGTCAATACGGGCAACAGCCAGGCCCATACCAGCAAGGACCGCAGATGGGCTACTACCAGCAACAGCAACCACCACCGGGAGCGTATTACCAGCAGGGCCCCCCGCCTCAAGGGTACTACCAGCAGCCGGTAGAGCAGAAGAGCAGTTCTGATGTGAGTTTTGTGCTAGGTACCTAGTTGTCGTGGCCTGTAGATCACCTTCACTAACTTTGGTCTTCTTCTTTTCCAGAACATCTGCTTGGCGATTCTGGGTACTTGCGCCGTCTGCTGCTGCTTGGATGCCATCTTCTAAACACGGACCTAAAACACAATCCGCAATCGCTTATTACCGTAACGGGACCATGTCAGAAATGAACAACAACATAATAATGGCATCGACAATGATGCGAGAAGAGAGAGGAATGCCCGTGGGGGTATGTTTGCTGCCCTTGGCTGGGACAGTAAACGGCCGTTTGCTCTGATAGAGAGACGGGCCGCACCGTCTCACTAATCAGTTACAAGCCGGCATGTGAAACTTCACCCTACCTCGAGGTTTTCCTAGGAATGGGGGCAGGCCTAGTTGTGAGCCTGCAAGGTTTGATTGATTCACGCATTTGGGAGGCGCCAGGGGGGGATCTGGTTACACAGTTGCTTTTAGCTTGTTTTACTTTATACTTTTATGTTGGTCTTTTCTTTTCTTCCTATACCTTGTCTTTCTTGCGTTCCCACAAGGTTCCCTTTGCATCTCCCTGTGTGTTTATGAAGACCGGTTGACATGATTCTTACCACACTCTGATAGCTCTCTTTTACAACTCCGGGGTTGTGTTTAGGAGCGAACAAATGTTGACAAGGTAATCGGGCATAGGGCCTTTGTACTGCCTACACTCATGGAGGTGCCCATGACAGGTTTGCAGCTAGATCCCTCTAGTTCTTCATGCCACGCGCGTGGCTGAAAAGAAATGACGACTTGTTTTAACTCAGTTTCATGAGAAGTAGGTAAACGTAAGTAAAGCCTCAATTCTAAACACCATTTTACGCCGCGCTACATATACCGCCAACAAAGTACAGTACCAAGTTCATACATACATCCTGATTTCCACTCATGCAATGCTTGCAAAGACCTCATCAAACTTCTCAATCACCTCCTTCACACAGTCATGCGAATAAATCATCTTCTGCACATCCGGGCTCGCCCACTTATCCGGTACCACACCGGACTTGCCGTTGTCACGGAACAGCCGATCCCGCTCCTCCTTCGCCTTGCCCTCACCCAGATGTAACACGCGCCCCGAATGCGACGCCAAGTCGACCAAGGTCGTGGTATACGGTTTACGCAGCATCTCGAACACCTTGAGCGTCTTGGTGACGGTCTCGGCATCATCCAGCTTATCTGCGGGAATCCTGCTCACGCACTCGGCCAGCACCGCTCCATCCTCGATGGCCATGGCGGCGCCCTGGCTGAGATGCGGCAGCGTAGCGTGGCACGCGTCGCCCAGCAGCGCGGCGGACCCGTGCACCCAGGTAGAAAGCGTCTTGTGGATGCGCAGCTTCCACACGCACACCTCGCCCTCGGGCACCAGGTCGAGCATGCGGTGC
>RANZ01000593.1:0-19308 GCA_009805285.1 Neurospora terricola FGSC 1889 | reverse complement strand
TTCGACAGTAGTCAATTGATCATTATCACCGAGACCAGTATAACGCAAGCATACTTGTTGTGAACCTTTTGGCTTCACCGAACGACTCTGATAGTGTTTTACCTTCAGCTATCTCATTTAGGCAGATCAGACTGCCGTTCGTCACATATAAAGTGTTTTTCCGTTACTATTATTTTTACATTAAAATTCGGAAATTTAAATATTAAATACTACTATAGCTAAAATAATACTGGGTATAATAATAATGTCCCCTGTATCAATAGGTAAAATACAATTATTTTAAAAGCAATTCTCTTTAAAATAGTAATACTAATTACCCAAACCTTATAAAAAACGTAAAGTTAAAAATAATTCAAAAATCCTCAAGGATCTATTAAAACGAATTATTATTGTATAAATATTATTATATTTTTTAATATATTTAATAATACTATCGAATTAACAAAAAGAAATAATCTTTTAATATTAAACTAATTTCTAGTAAAATAATCCTATTTAACCGTTAATTCGGATTTCCTTAATTAAACGTTTAAAGGCCTAAAAAACTATATTAATTAGGAATAAAGGCAATTTAAAGGATTCGGATAAAAAATATAAATCTCTATTAGTAAGAGTAAAAATAATACCGATAATTTACAATTAATAAGTGCCCCAATTAATATAGAATTTACAGTATTTATTATTTTTCTAAAGAGGACTTTATAATAAGGGTTCGTCGTTAATAAAGGCGGCCTTAAAACCTATAATATAAATATAACTATAAACAGCCCAATCCTATTTAATCTAATTTTAAATATTAATTAATACGGCAATTTTTTCGTAACTATTAGTATTAAATATAATACTTATAATTAGTAGTAAGTAAAACGCTAGGATACGTAGAAATGTATAATTTAAATATATTAAATAATTCTTAGATACTAGAGTACGATAGTAAAAGCGTGGTAGGCGATAGCGATACTAAAATAACGGAAAATCCTTAAATATTTAAGGGATTTAATAAAAATAGAGGTAGTAAGGGCGTTGGTAAGCCCAAAGAATAATACAAAGGTAATTTTAACGACGGTAAAAAAGAAGAATTTTATACGTTTATAGAGAATATATTTAATAATACAATTATAATTTCTTCTCTTAATTTTAAGAATCCGGCCCAGTTTAAATAATAGGAGGCTATAGAAGGCTAGACCCGGGGGCGCAAATTATAACAGAAATACTTACGGATTCGGTAATAGCTAGATCAGTCGGGGCCTCGGTAGCTAAGAGCCGGACAATCTCGATCGCGAGACTTATCGAAATTTTCGGATTTCGGTATTTCCGGAATAGTAAATTTATTTTAAAGAAGTTCTAGATTTTTTTTTCGCTATGTTAATCCAAGGTAAATAAAACAGTAGCAAGGGATTTAATCATCATAATTTAATTTTTACTATTTTTAAATATAAAAGCTATTTTTTAGTAGTAAGCGTAGCAAGGCCTAATCGCGAATTTAGCGTTTTGGATTTCTACGAGGGTAATTAGATTAGGGTAATTAGATACGTTTTTGCGCTTCCTACTAAAAAGGGTAAGTAGGGCGAGAGTAAAGTCTATTTAGTCTATATAGTTTTAATTATATACGCGGCGGCCTTTAGTAATTATGAGGTTCTAATTATAGCGCAAAGCGAAGTTATCGCGAGGTAAGAAAGAAGTAATAAAAGGATAATAAGAATGGAATTAACGGTAAGCGAGGACTTAGTTTGAGCGCGTATAATCCGGGCTTATAATTTATTAAAATAAAACAAATAATTACGAGGGTGAGCGAATAATGGTAGTAAATTTATTAATTAAAGGAGGAAGAAAGGACGAAAGAGAGGAGGGAGAATCCTAACGATATATGTATACGATGTGAAACGACACGAATAATCCATGTGTGGATCGACTCATTCAACACCTTCCTCGTTTGTGGCGCCATCGGTCCTTTCCGGCGAAGACCGGATGGCATCGGATGCCGGAGATACGGGGCACAGGCTTACGACCTAGTTTGCCTTTGAACCCTTTCCACCGCTAGCGCGCTTAGAAGATTTCTTGGACTTCGAGGTCTTGGTGCGTCCGTTAGTTCTACCCTTCGGGGCCCAGGTCTCGCCCCTAGCCTTACGCGCCTTACGCCGAGTATTCTTATCTCTCTGGCGCTGTGTGCAAAGTAGACAGTGGCGGTCGGCGCCATTATCCTCGGCCTTATAGCAAGAGCTACAAGATCCGATGCCGAATAGAGCCCTACGGATGACTTCTTAGCGTATTGCCTAGCTGGGCGAATTTCCCAGACAATCGAAGCACAGCGTCGCGGTGCGCTTCCAAATTGAGTGAACTTTGCACTCCTCACACTTCTTACCGTAATCAATCGGCTCCAATATGACCTGGTCCGCTCCTTTGCCCTTAGAGGCGCCGCCAGCGGGCGGCTCCTTTGTCTGGTGTCCACTGATTGAGAGGGGTGTTGCTCGATTTGTATTGGGACGATTGGACGGCAATCGGGAGATCAACGTGCGTGCCCGGGTGGCTAGCGTCGCCGTGGTGGGTAGAGGCCACTAAGAGGTTGGGAGTAGGTTCAGAGTTCATCTCATCGGTCTTGTGGACCGGCGGACCAGCGTCGTCGCGCGCCTGGATGGAATAACTCTCGGTCTGCTGATCGGACTGCATGGGGGTGTCGTGATGGGCAATGCTGTCGTGATTGGTAACGTCGTCCTGTAAGTCAGTGGTAGAAGTGTTAGCCACGTCGGTTCCTTGCTTGTCTGTAACGGCGCTATTGGTTCAGCGGGCTAGCTTACAGCCTTGTTAGGGTTGGTGTTCGCAGCTTTCAAGATTTCTTGGAGCCTCTGTTCTGCCGGGCAGAGCGGAGAGGGCGCGCCACCGCCTTGTTCGATGGCTTCGACACTGTTCGAAGAGGACTCGATGTCGTGATCAAGATTGATCTGGTACCAAACACTGTTAGCGTACAGGAAGCGCTTCTTGGTCACGTCGGCTACTTGCCGTCTCGTCCTCCTGGCCGTATGGGCAAGCGGGAGGCAGATTGAGATCAGGGGCGGCGCCGAGAAAGGCGCTGTACCAGTCGCCCGCCGACATGATGGGCGGCGACTGGAAATGGTCTCCTTTCGTTTTTTCTGGTTGGTTGCGATATTTGAGTAGTCCTTTGGCAAGTGAAATATCGCGATGTGGTTGTGGTCGAAAGGCGCACCGTCGGTTTTTTTGCGGTACGTGATGGTTGTTTGGAGGAAGAGCGTCGGGGACTAGGAAAAAAAGAATAAAGTAGTCTGCGCACAAGGGCGAAATACCGAAACAGAAAATGGCCGCGACCAATCAAAATAGCCCGCGTGCCTTCCGTTTACTTCCAGATTGGCAAGCTATTGTAATGACCGTATTGGTTATTTTGAAGCGCTCCTGCCGTAGCAGAGGGCAACCTGAACTGAGTGGGGACTTGACCTGTTTGTTACTTCCATCTGATGTTTGTATCTTGGGCAACTTTTTCCACCTGGAAGCTCAAGGTTCTCTTGTGCAGCACCACGGAAATGCAGGATGGTCACGGTGCTCCTTCTCCCAGCTGGTATTGGAAGTAGATGAGGTATATACTCGACATGATGTCATCGTTGGTGTTGGGACTTCAATGGATATCTTGTCTTCTTCTTTTCTCCATCAGGATCTTATTTCGCTGATGCTAAGCCTATCGGATGGAAGAACGAACCTCGACGCCAAGAGCAGAGTAGGTATGGTACCCATCTGCAACCTCCTTTCCAATGTTTCCGATTTCATTGCAACGAACCTGAATGACGGAAGGCATGGAGTCCTAGACTCTCACCCATTCTCATCAGACAGCCAGGACGATCACTTTGACATCTGGAAATCGCTGTGCCAGTCAAACAACAAGACGAATATCATCAGGATGAGTATACGAGGAAGAGAAAAATGTGAAAGTACCAGAGAAAATCAGAGAGAATGAAGAGGAATCCTCAACTATTAAGATCGGACTTGGAGAAGCGAGATACTCGGAATCTCAGAAGGATGGCGTGTGCTATAAACTGGCAGGCAACCGACATGGAGCCACGGATGGAGAAACCGCCCTCGCAAACCACTTTCTTTCCGAAGGTTTCCAACAACGAACTTGCCATCGCTGACCATCAAATCCGCTAGTGACTCCGAATGCTGATCTGAGTCGGGGCTAGGAAGCTGGAGTCAGTGTAGCCACTTGTGCTCCCGGCAAGAACAACTCAGAGCTCACTGCGCCGCCAAGGAACCCCAAGCAACACTCCTTGTGACGGTACCTCCACGTCAGTCTCAACTTCCCCCGCAAGACTGCCTTCCGGCCACCGGCTCTGACATAATTTCCCAACCTAGGTGATCAACTATTTCGTCCACTGCCACCAAGTTCTTCTTGCCCTCCAGCCAAGTCTCGCTGTGGAACTTGTTCCTGCCCCTGATCTTCCATAAGCTCCTCGCCGTGAATCGACGATGCAGATCACTGGTTTCCTCCCGGGAAACCATTGCTTCCGTTAGCCATATTGCCGCCGTTGGCCACATTGCCGCCGTTGACGACAAAGTCTCCGTTGAAGGTAAAGTCCCCGTAGACGTTGCCTCCGTTGACCACACCATTGTTAACAACCCCATGCCCACCGGGATGGACATCAACTCCTTGGGTCGCAACATGGTGAGGACCAGGGGCAGCGTTGACGAAACCGCCGAAGCTGACGATACCGCCCTTGTTAACGAGGATACCACCGTTTCCAGCTCCTGCCCCTCCATAGCCCGGGTAGTTCTGTGCCCCGTGGTCCCCGAAGTTCAGGTAGTTCTGTGATCCGACGCCTCCGTAGCCTGGAAAGTTGTGTGGTCCTACTCCAACACCGCTCTGGTGTCCACCGGCTCCTGTGGCTCCCGGGATATTGACGCTGGGGGCAGCAGCGACACCGCTACCCGCTTGCTGACCTCCACCCTGCTCAAAATTTCGCAGCGCAGCCAAAGCCGCTTGCGATCTCTGCGCCCTCTTTTTCGCCTGGTGTCTCTGCGTTTTTCCGACCTGCCTGGTGTGGCAGGCAAGACAGTGCTTATCGGCACCGCGATCTTCGGGTTTGTAGCAATTGCTACAGGAGCCTAGCCCACGCATTGCCCGCTCGAGAATCTCCGCGATTTTCTCGTGGCTTGGTTTGTTTTCGAGACACATAAAGCAGCGCTCTGCCGTCTTCTTCCAAACGAAGTCGGCGTCACAGATATCGCAGATCTTTCCCAAGTAGGGAATCTCGAGTGGTTTAGGTTTGTTGGTGCCTGATGATGAGGGGGGAGGGGATGGTGTAGCCAGGGCCTGCCTCTGACTCTGCGACATCTTCTGTGGGGACGCTGAGACCAACTCGTGGGGCTCCACGGGCGATGGCGGAAGAACGGACTGGTTGGCGGAGGGCCGGACAACGGACGGCTGGAAAGCGGGCGGCTGGATACCGGGTGGCTGGCGAGGAAAGCTGTTCTGGCCCGGCTGAATTGTATCAGGCTTAGAATAATCCTTCGGGATGCCATTAGACGTCTGAGTCGCGCCCATCACCGCCGCGTGCTCGACAGGGTGTGTCGGTAGTTGAGAGGGGATGATGGCATCCTGGTTGTTGGTTGCGTTGAGGCTCGCTAGGCTCTGCTGTGCTTGGTCTATGCCTTGAGCTATCTCTTCGTCTGACCAGAAGATAGCCCCAGGAAATGAACCGAGGAATGATAAGAAGAACTTCCGGGTAGCTTGTATAGGACCGATGATAGTGCGCTCAAAGTGGTATCGATAAGCGGCTGCCTCTATACGGTCATGATCCTCGTTTGGGAGTGCGTCGAACAATGTCTTCAGGCTCGCGTTCTCCATTGTCGCGTGGGATACGAGCCTTCTTGCCTTGCAGAAGGTGCGATTGGGATATGTTGAGAATGACCCGATGTGCAGAGGGGATGATGGTCGTCGTAGCTCGGTAGTGCGCTGACACTTCTTGAAGAAAGACAGCTTCAGTTGGGATGGACACGGTCGTTTTTCTGGCGATTGGGTGGGGCTGATATCGGTCCTAGAAGGATAGAATGAAGATGCGAGGGAAATGTGGTGACTTGCTTGTCCCTGCAGGTGTGTAGAGAAGGAGGGCAGGATGCAGTAGGAAGTAAAGAACCGAGGGGAGCATGGACCTCCGCGTACAAATTTGCGACTTTGATGTCCGGAAGGGAAGTTGCAGGAAAGGCGAGAGTCCGCTAGGTGCCTGCCTCAGGACAATATAATTTTAGATTAAGAAGATCACCAGTGGCGCATGCTCTGAAATGCCGTCGAGGTATGTGGGGACTGGAGAGCAATGCCAAGACCGCAGACCTGGAACTTCGGAAGGGCTTTCCCCAGACCGGTTGTTGGGAACAAGACAACACCATTGTTTTAGGGGTGATGCCTTGGGCACCATCATCGTCCAGTGTTGTCAACTTGGGCAATTCGGTGAGGTATTATCTGATCTTGAACAAAGCCCGTCGGATCAATGCTTGACGCGTCGGCTTGACGCTTCGTGGTGTATACCTCAAACGACTTGACGTCGAAGCGCGTACAAGAGCCATACACACCATGACCGAATAGTTTCAGGAAGCTGATCGTCATTTCATACATCCGTTGTCAATTGGCTTTACCGATATATATCAGATGGGAGAGCCCTTTGTTCCAGACAAGGAGTGATGGCGGGTTCCAACTCTTCTTGCAGAGGAGCTCGGGTGTAGATAATGGACATGCAGACAAAAAGAACGCAACAGCTTTAACATAACACCATGAAGGACATGATATGGGAGTGTTTATATGTAGTACCTAGTTCAGTCAGAACAAACTGTTGTTCTTAGAAGGCGAATAAAGGAAAAGCTTGAACTGCGAAAACGAAACCAAACAGAACTCAATCCTAGTGCTTGCTAGGAGCAAACATGCAGCTGTGCATGATTGCAAGGCATTTGAAGATTCCTTTCAAACAGTCCTTCCACTCAAGCCTAAAACCAGACTTCTCTTCCTTCCACTCCTGCCTGCGTGGTTTAGTGACAACTTTGCTCACCAACAACTCTTTTCGAACCTTTTCCCCTTTGCGGACTTGCCGTCAGTTTGCTTTTCAACTTCCGTCGGATACTTCTTTGCTTTCTCAAGCTTCGTATGAAGTCGCTTCATCGTGGTTCTCGAACCCTTCCCATCCACTAAGCAAGACACCTCCAAATCCTGCCTGAAACTCAACTTCTGGCGGGCAGCCAGCCTGAGATTCGAGAGCCGGGGTTCCAATAGTCGGGGTTGCGATATCCGGCGTTTCGGCAGATGGAGTTTCCACACCTGGAGATTCAACAGCTGGTTCCGGATTACCAGCTTGAGGTTGAATAGCTTGATCGAAGGCGATTCCCAGTCCCTTGAAGATTGCTTCAGCGGCCTCTCGCGCCTTTCTGGCTCTCTGTTTCGCCTTGTGCCTCCCGCCCTTGCCCTTCTGACGCCCGTAGCAGACGGTGCAAAGCTTGTTATCTCCCCTATCGGCCTCGCCATAGCAAGTGCTACAACTATCGATGCCACGAGCAGCACGTTCGATAACAGCGGCAATCTTTTTGGGGCCCGGCTTATTTCTGCAACAGCCAAAGCAGCGGTCCGCTGTCTCTTTCCACACAAAATTGGTGCGGCAGATTGAGCAGGTCTTGCCAGGGTAAGGGACCTGAAGAGGAGGACGAGTGGAAGCCGGCACCGATGCCACAGGAGCGGTGGCGGCGAGCTGCGGCGACTGAGAATGATTGGGAGGGGTGGGATAGGAAGGGACAGTGGGATGGGAAGGGGCAGAGGGATGGGAAGGGGCAGAGGGATGGGAAGCGGCATCGGGATACGAAGTGGCAGCGGGCTTTTGCTCCGAATGGTGATTGTAGGTGATGGGGGAAGGAGTGGGGGCAAGCCCTGTCTGTGACTGTTTGTGGTGGACCGGAGGACTGGGATAAGATGCGACGGACCACTGCTGCTCATAATGGATGGGCTGAGAGACTGAAGGGAGAGGCTCTATGACTCGCGGGTCATCTTGGTTGTTGTGGGGCAGGGGAACCGAGTCACCGCCGACATCCCAGTCATCCTCGTCCCAGCCATCCTGTGCGGGATCAGTCAAAGACATGTCTGGCGGCCGTACCCAATCTGAGAAGTATTCTTGGTCAAAAAAGCGTGAGTGCTGTTCGGCTGATGTGCTTTGGCTGCAAGAATTTTGCTCTGATGCGGGCTGTCCATGGGTTCCGGGAGCAGGATGTTGAGTGCCCATGGTGGGCGAGGTTGAACAGAACCTCAACTCTCAAGCGTCTCTAACGGTTGTGGTTGTCGGTTTTGCGGGTTGGCTGAGGTGATGCTAACGATTAGAAGACTGGTTAGTTGTCATTGTTGCGGTCTTCGGTCGAGAGGTACCTACTATTTGATGTGGACTGGATGGTATTTCCGCCCGGATGGACGGCGCTAACGAAGGAGTTGGATTCCCAAGTTGACTCTCTAATTGCTTGCAGAACGTGCTGCGCTCAAAAGAGATAAACAACTCCCACTTTGTTAGTAGGCCTTCAAGGTCAGGTTTTCCTTTTGGCTTTGATATGGCGAGAAGTGGGCACTTTGAAAGGTAGCTTAAATGCTGAATGGCTGGTGACCCGCAACTGGCGGTTTGTGAGGAGGATGGGAGAGGGTCAGAGGGAAAACACATAAGAAAGATCAAAGTGGCGGACTGACCTTGGCGCCAGAAGCGACTTTGGAAGTCAGAAGCGAACTTGCGTAGAAGTGGAAGGCAAGTGAACGCGAGGCGCTTGTATCATAAGAAGGGGACTATTTTGGAAGGAGCAGCGACGTTCGCTTTGGGAAGGCCATCAAACATGTCGGGGAAATGCCACGCCTCGACCTCGCAAGGATGGCTGCGGAGCTGGGTAACGCGACAGGCGATAAACTTCAAGGTGGTCAAAACATAATGGTCAAAAGCGGTCATCAGGGCCTTTGGGAAATCGACGAGAGCCCTGGCATATCATGTATCGTGCTCCTGATACCTGACAAACAACAACATGTTCAGAGAAGGGAACCTTATAATACAGGCCAGTATCATAGCACACCTCCATTGCTTGTGATATTAGAAACGGCGAGAGTTTGATATGTTATCAATATCGCATGATGAAAAAGGAAAATGAAAGAAGAAGTGAAAAAAAAAAAAGAAAGAGAAAAAGAAACATAAAAACTTGAAGCAACAGAGAAGGAGAAATAACAGAAATGAGAATGAATGGAGACACGCGGATATTGAACCTGGACCTTTCGACTGGAAACGATGATGATGAGGATGCAAGATGTGTGCGGGCCGGAAATTGTGAGACAGTAAACGGTGTGTGCACCGTGCAGGTCTGGGCATCGGATAGCGCCGGGCGCACTACCTACAGCCTTTCCCTGGTACCTAGTCCAGACAGTTAGACTCCTGTCGTCAGACTTCTAACATGTGCTAACCTTTATTGCGAAAGGTACATGCCGTTAGCAACGAAATGGGTGGTGTAATAAGTACCTCTCGCAAAAAGGGAGCATACCCCGTTAACGACACTAATCATGCACCCGCTGTAAGTCAGCTCTCCTTCAGCGGTCATCTGGGCCACGAAGGGAACGCGGGCTAGCTCACAGTGCTAAATGACGAGCCATTGCACGCACGGCACACGCCCGCACTCACTGCACTTTGGATGCCCTCGCTTTCTCGGCCAAGACGCCCCCTCACTGTGCCGCATCACCGTCCGGCATGCAAAAAGCTCTGAAGGTGGTATGTTCGAATTGACAACGCAGGAACCTCCGGTCGTCAGGAAGCCGCATGTGCTGTCACGCACGAGTAAGGCGTAGCGACGAACACTGGCAAGAAACTGGATTTCCCGTCACTCTTCCTGGCAGCGGCGCCGCGGACAAGAGACCAGGAAGCTACTCACAACCACTGTGACACAAACAAAGTAAGCATCAAGATAACATCTAGCGAAAGTAGGCTCTTGTCTGCTGTTAGTATTCGTGGCGCGCTGACCGATCGCGTGGAGATCGAGATCACAGATGGTTCCGTCGACGAGAGCAAGGCCTTCAACCACGTACCGCGAGGCATCCGAGCCGGCCCGTTTTGCGAGTATCGCTCGAAGCATACCCATCTGTCCACTCGTCGGTGGAGTAGCCACGATCACCGAAGATATACCCGATGATGCCGCGCCGGCCACCGTTGCGAAGGCCCTCAAGTTCCACCGATGCCCGGCTCCCACCGCCTAGGGAAATCATGTGCCCTGCGGGACGATCGTCGGTTAACAGGGGGCCGGTAGATGCGAGCAGAACGGGCTTGGGATATGGGCGAGATTTGCGAGGAGAGGTAACAGATTTCGTGGCGGCGAGACGTCAGCAAGCGAACATGGTTATCTGCGCGCGCCAGCGTGGGAATGCGACGTATGATCCGATTCTGAACACGGGCGTCGACGGCGCGGGCATGGCGAAGAATTGGGACACGGTGAAAGATAAATAGGAAGTGGCACCGATGACGGGGCGAGCCAGAGAACCTCGAGTCTTTGGTCGAAGAATCGAAGCGGCGGCTTCTGCAGAGTCAGCGCGGTGGCTTGCGTGGGCTTGTCAGTAGCCGATCCGATCGGAAAGTCAGTGGCTCATCCTGAGGCTCAAAGCAGAAACACCGCCTGCTTGCAACTAAAAGCTGGACAGAGGTCTTTATGCGATTCGCTGGTCGGCCTGCGTCACAAGCTCCTTTGTTTTCATTGTCAACGTCGGCCTCACTGGATGATTGGTCTTCGCTTCCCAATTTCGGCTCGCTATATCGGTTGCATCGTAAGCGTCGTTTTCTGGTTGAAAGTTGGTTGTTTCTCTGTTCATGGCCCTACTCTGGGTCATGTAGGCGAGGATGACTGCGAGTTCGCTGTCAGAGGAGAATAAGACTCACAGGTTTGGCCTCTCGTGTTCATCGTCATGGAGGTATGCTTGCTGACATGACTCGTTAGCTTAACGCAAAAAACAGTCACAAAGAACATTCCTTCAAGTGGACGAAAGAAGATATAAGGTCGTGCCGATAGACATCCTACTTGGTTGAGGTTCAGCGAAACGGATGCAACGACCGATCGCCAGAACTGGTGTACTCTCCACCATCGTCAAAACCCAGCCTCTCTCTCCAGGTCGTAGGAGACATAGCCTCGCGGTGGCGGATTTTGCGTCGTCTGGAAGCACGGGTTGATGTACAAGACCTTGCCGATACAGAAGGATTGGGTCGTAGGAAATGTTGGGTCCGTGTGGGCAATCCGTCCGCCCGGGATGACCGGCGTGGAATTGTTCTCGAAAGGCCTCTGAAGCAATTCGATTTTGTCGACATCTGCACCAAAAGCCAAGGGACCGTAGTGAGCACCGCTACGCAACAGCGGGTTGAGCCGTCAGAGAAGAATACAGGAGCTCGCAAATGAGAGGGCGTTGAAGAGTCAGTCAGCGTCGACATTGCAAGTGGAATGTGGAAGGCGCGGAGGCAGCTCGTTATTCGCAGAAGGAGCGATAAGTTGTCAAAGTGGGCGAGGGAAGTCGGCCATGACACTCTACCACGTTGACCCAGGGCAAGAACGAAGATGTGGGGGAAATTGACTGGGCAAGGAAACAGGATGAGAAAGAAGAAGGAGTGATCCGGAGGACAGAACGCAATTCAAATACCTACACGACTGATCTGTGCCATGTGCGTGGATCCAAGGCAGCGGCGATGATCCGGGTCAACGGACTCGCCGGCCTTGCACAAGTGCAATCTGGTTTGCCGGGCACAAGAGGAGCACATGTTTAACCACGCATGCGTTGTTTCCTGCAGGTGGCTGTTCAAGATTCTCTGGTCCTGCAAAGGACTCAGTGCCAAGCTCATGGCCATCATAATTCGATCAGCTGCCTCGAAGATTGTGAGCAATCACCGAAAGAAAGAAGAAGCAGGAAACCCTCGATGCGAGAAGGGGACGTAGGTAGGAGAGGGGAAAGTCCGATAAGGAAGTAATGACCATGGGGACATGCAGGCTATCTCTCGGAAAGCACGATGAACGGCGATTAATTCGACGCCAAGTTGCGGTGCGATTGCCTCTGGAGGGTCGCTGCTTCTGTTCGTGCCAATTGCGACTCGACACTCCGACATCATGTCACCTTGGAGGAAAGCATGGTCAGTATGCGACAGTGACGGCGAGGCCCCCATTTTTGCCCCGGGAGTTGTGTCTCCTTTCGATCACCGATACGGTCGCCCTTGCCCCGACAGACATGAGCTTTTGGGGTCAATCGGTGTCACTCATGGCATGTCGTCTACTGTGGGGAAGGCGCCAAGGAGGCTCTGCGTTTTGGCAAGAACCCTGTCACACTTTCCCTTTCTGTCAAGTTGAACCTTGTTCATTGGCTGCGCTAGGAACAGTGCAGGGGTGGCCTGTTGAGCAAAACTGACCCCTGACGATGAGAGGACAGACACGACTTGGTGGCATCGATCAGAAGATGATGTAGGAGGGAAAAGAGGGTTTGCGAAAGAGGATGGATAAACTCGAAACCTTTCCATCGACCGAGACCAACGGACTTTTTCTCCGAGACCATTTTGGGACCAATAACTGTTGTAGTCGCTAAGAATTTCCGCCGTTTGCCAAGAGCCCTACAAGAAATGGTTCCCGCGCAAGCTGACAGGGCACGTCCACAAATATTATCTTGTCTGTGTGTGGTCTTGGCGAAAAGGTCTGTTAGTTTGGGTCAAACGGATGCGACGGGAACCCGCAGATCCAATGATGGCCAGCGGAAAGGAAACTGCACCCAAGAGCTTCCTCGTCCGGGCGGGCAGATGACCGGACAGCAGGAAGGAGTTGCAGCTGGGGATGCGCCGTGACTGCTTCGTCTCCAAGACGATGGTGCATGCACGTAATCAGGTTGCAGCAGATGCGTTTTCGGGACCGAAGCGAGCCAGCTTTCTTCGTGGGAGTTTCTCGGTTTCTCACATTTCCATCCAATCCACAAAAATCCGGTGCCTATTGATCTCATACTCTCTTCTATTCACCACAAGCTCAGTTTCGGACTTGGCTTTCGAATGACATCGGACAATTCTTCATTCGGCACAAGTTGAAGGTTTCAGGAGGAGTTCTGAGTGCGTTGATCGTCGACAATCCATCTGTTTGTCATTTTTCAATATTCCGATACCTTAAGCTCCCTACCGTTTGTCATTTTTCCTTCAGTTTCTCGACTTTCTCTTCTGCACATCTCTCCTCATCTTGACTACTGAATTAAACCTTTAGAGTTGAACATAACCTTCAACAGTTCCCTTTCGACCCCCAGTCATATCAAACCGAGTGATACAGGACGGATGGTGTTGCTCATGTCTGCGTAACATTCATTACGTCTCGAGAGTGAGTAGATCCCTTCAACCCTTCACTTTAAGCGACATCTACATTGGAAAACGCCTCGCCTGCGCATGTGATGACAGAATGACAGCTCCGTGCAGGGACGTTGCAGTTTCGTTGGTGCGCGGCTTGTTGTTGATGTCAACTTCTGGGGAATTTCACGATTTCTCAGGGCTTTCTCACGTGGACAGGAGCGGCTTTTCAGTTACCTATATATCTTTTCTCAAATTTCTTTCAAGGCATACGGCTTGATTTCAAACAAACGAAGATTCAGGTTAATCTTCAGCATGGAGTCGAGAACAAATCAAGAGCGTTTGACAAGTGGACGGCACGGATGAGATGAAAAGACGAACAAGGGAAGTTGATCATCATGAATCCATCCGGGCTTCAATTCAACATCCACATCACCCGATGCATTTCGGATACTATCACCACTGGGAGCCATTCACCAAAAAAAGCAGCAATGGGTCTGTCGTCCGATGTAAATCCGGCACCAATTCCAAATTCCAAATTCCTTCATTTTTTTGCCAAAATGTCGTTTAAAATGCCCCCCCGCTGCCCTTTGCCTTTTCACTTTTTGTTGTTGTTAAGAACTCAGGGAAGGAAGTTCTTGCACCACCGGAAACTCAAATCGTCGGTCAGGAAGCGATATCCAGTCTCTTTCCAACGACTGCCTTCTCATTTGCACTCCATCCAACATGGGCAATATGTGCCCTGCCTCAGCGCAGGGCAGTATGCCCCCTAGCGACAACAGCGCAACGTCACAAAACAGCAAAAAGCGAAAACGCGCCGATTATATTGCCTGTCCCCTACATTGCTACCACCCCATTGACCGTCCTCCAAGCTTGGTTCCTCGTAACCACCCATCCCTACACCTTCCTTCCGTGTGCCATTGCCCCCTGCGGCTGCGTTATCCCTCCCAGCAGTCATTACCTCGCCATGGCGATATCTCTTATACGGTCCAAAACAACGACTTTCTTCAAAATCCACTCATCCCGCCAGTCCCAGTTCAAGTCAGCAGACCTGCGGTCCAAAACAACGACTGTCTTCAAAATCCACTCATTCCGCCGGTCCCTAGAGGTATTCAGGGTAACAGGACTGCCAACCTTATCTATAACAACGACTTTCCTCAAAATCTACTCACCGTGCCGGTCCCTGCGGTCCTTAACGACTTTCCTCAAAATCCACTCATCCCGCCGGTCCCTAGAGGTATTCAAGGCAGCAGGCCTGTGGTTATTAACAACGACTTTCCTCAAAATCCACTCGGCGCGCCGGTCCCTAGAGGTATTCAGGGAAACAGCACTGCCAACCTTATCTATAACAACGACTTTCCTCAAAATCTACTCACCGTGCCGGTCCCTAGGGGTATTCAAGGCAGCAGGCCTGTGGTCTTTAACAACGACTTTACTCAAAATCCACTTATCGCGCCGGCCCCTGTTCAAGGCAACTGGTTTTTCACTGCGGACAAACATCAATTCGACGTTCCCAGCAACGAGATACCCCTTGACAAAACCTTCATCGGTGCCGGACAGGACGACTGGCTTGCAGACTGGCCTGCAGACAAGGAGCCGTCGCACAATGACAATGGGTATCTGTCCGAGGACAACCAGTCCGAGGACAACCATTTGCAGCCCTATGGCTTCCAAATGAACCAAGACTGGGAAGTGCCACAGGAGTTCCCTCTGGGCGCTGAGATCCCAGGGCCTCCATCTCCGGCGCTTGAGGCACCGCAGCCACTAGCCCTCCCAGCCCCGCCCGTCGTTGTCCCGCACGCGCATCAGAGTATTCAAATTTGCAAAGTACCAGGCTGTAACCAGCCTACGCGCGCTCAGACCAAGAGGTCCTCAAAATGCAGGGATCACTTGGAAAATCCCCCTCCGCGGTCTCGCGAGGCCGCTCTTTCTGAGTCTATTGCAACCGGGCAGGGATACTGCAGCGGTTGCAACGGGCTCCGCCCTCGTCGTGCTCCCGGCAGGTCCTGCTGGGAATGTTTTTGCAAGAACCGGCGCCAGAATTTTGGCGTCTGCGACGGGTGCCCAGCTTCTTGGTGCCCGAACCGGGTCGTTGAGGACGCCTAAGTCCGGACACACGGGACGTCATCACCGGATGCTGGACCACCGAGAACTTGTATAGAGAGAGTGGCTGAGTGAGGGACATTTGGTTGGAGTTTGGGCCTCTGATATGGATTTGAGCTGGGTGTGGTGGATTTGTCTCACGGCAAAGTGACACCTAAGGTAGTCATCAACATCGGGAAGGTAGAAGATCAAGCGGCAGGAGACATCGAGGGGCACTGCTTCTATCAAGCAAGGAAGCGAGACGTTCGGGGTGGCAGCGACTCACGGAGGGATCAAGCTTTTAGTTAGGTACGCCACGGTGAGTGTTGTTACATCGTCGGCAGATGGGAATGGGCGGTTTGCCAGTTGGGGCAGACGGATATGGGGATTTTGGTAATGGGGTTACAGGTAAAAGTTTGGTCATTAAGGTACGAACATTACCTAGTGCCAAGCCCATTCTACAAGTTTTCGGGTTATTTCAATCATTTTCGCTTTCAGCTGTGTGTTCTCTATTTTTTTTTTTGAGTAAACCTACCCGCACCCACCCCAAACCCTATACGTACCCTCTCCTACTAATAATATCCTAAAGAACTCAACATATAAGACTTTTTATCTTGAACTTCGTATAGAATAAAGTACCTTTGTACATCCAACTTCTCTATACAACTTCTAGCAATTCAAAACTTGGTGGTTGGCTATAATGAGAGTACGTTATATAAATCGGACGCTGCGAATACCATTGCCGGCGACGACGACTATTAATAGCTTTTTTGAATTAGAAAACCGGCATATATTACGGGTTTCGGAACTAAATGACGCCCCTGCCAGATTTGAAGAAGTCTTTGAGCTTTGGGGGTAAATTATTATCAAGTGTCTTAGAATAGGGAGGGTGCGTGTAGATTTAGGGTRGGTGCGGGTAGGATTACTCTTTTTTTTTTCTCTGTGTTCTCAGTCTTATTATCGTACATGGTGGTCTTGAAGTGTCTGGTTCCTACCCCCAAAAATGGCGTCGTTGTATCATGACATCCTCCGCCCTGCTGACCGTGGTCAGGGCGCCATTCCTCCTTGAAAGTTGAAACGACCATTTCGAAACGACACTCGGAAGGATTACCAGCCTCCGGCCTATTCACCTATATATCCCTTCTCTTCCAATGCCAGAACAAAAATTCCCCTCTGAATCCGCCTCCTTGGGTTTTAAACCTCCGCTTGTTGTGGTTAGAAACTCGAAAGAACAAGTTCTTCCACCACCGACAACCTCAACAACCGCAGGAAGTCATTGTCCATCTGCTCGCAGCTCTGGATCCCCCCCTTTATCCGACATGAATCCTACCTCCGCGCCGGGCGCTATCCCCACTCGGTGTAATGGTGGGGTGTTGAACGGCAGCAAAAAGCGAAACCGTAATGAATTTGAGGAGGGAGGGCTTTACCAAGCTGAGCTTCTCCTCGATCACCGTGCCTTCGGTCATCGTCCTTTAACCCACGGGCACATCAGACCCCGGAACGATCTCTTGTTCGACGACGTTCCCGACAATAATCCACCTTACGATGGCTTGTTGGACATTGCCCGCTGGTTTGATTGGGATTCTTTAGACGAGGATGGATCTCAATGAGGATAAGTCTGACGAGGACTTAGTCGGACGAGCACCTGTCTGACGAGGACCTGTCTGAGGAGGACCTCTCCCAGGACGGTGAAGACGGCCTGCTCCAAGACGACAACTTTCAAGGCTTTCAGCACGGCAGTGATGGTATTCCGCAGCAACCCATTCCTGCCGTTATGCACAACCCGAATCTAAAGATTTGCGACGAGCCTAGCTGCATTCAGCCAACCTTCCATTAGACCGTAAAGGCAAGAAGGTGTAGGTTTCACTTAGAAAACCCGCCGCCACAATCCCGGTGGCATACTCACGACCAGGCCGGCACGGCTGGCCAGGACTTTTGCAGTGGATGCAACGGCCTTCGCCCACGGAGGGCACCCGGCTAAACCTGCTGGGAATGTTTCTGCAAGGGGCGACGGCGGAGGCTCGGATTTTGCAACGGGTACCCAGCTTTCTAGTGCCCGAATCGGGTCATTAAGGAGGCCAATCTTAACGTAGGAGAGTAGCAGAATGAGTAGATAGGGTGGAAAGTTGATTGGTATCATCACCACCACAACCGCAAAGCTGGAGGCACGAGCAATTATTGAGCGCCGAGAAGTGGGATTGGCAGAAGGCATTGCGACGGGACATCGAACAGTATCGTCAAAGGGAGCGAGGGAGACATTCATAGGAGCAGGGGTCAGCGGATGGGTATGGTTTTAAGTACGCCACGGTGAGTGTTACTGCATCGTCGGCAGATGGGAATGGCGGTTTGCCAGTTGGGATATGGGGGGATGGAGATTTTGGTAATGGCGTTAAGGCCTGTTCGTTTCCGCCGTAAAAAGTTAAAAAATTAGAATTTTTGGTATAGAAGCACCTCTACTACGTTACTACTTTACTGCGCCCGTATAGCGTTCGGTTCAAAAACCTTATTTTTTATATACGCCCTACAACTACCTGCAACTACTTGCACTTACCCTAAATCCTTAATCTAACCAATTAGAAGCCTAAAATCCTTTAAATTCTTAACTACAGTCCTTACTGCCAGACAGCTCGATTTTGAACTGTAGTATAGTAAGAAGCGTAGTAAGAACCAACTCTTTAGTACCCAACTCCCTATAAATATAGGGGGTAGCCGTCGCAACCTCTAAACTTAGAAGTTAGAAAATAATAAATAAATGAGGCTATTCCCAATTGAAATTCACGATTTAAAATATCTTTTCTTCGAAGTAAATAAGAAGGGCAATAAAAAGGGTAATAAGAAAGATAGTAACGATGAGAAGGGTAGTAACGATAAGAAGGGTAGTGGTAGGAAACTTGTTAATTGAAAGAAGAAGAAAGAAGAAGAAAAAAAAGGTAGAAAGGAGGCGAGCGCTAAATTTCAATATTAAGCACCTCTTTCCATCTTATAATTAAAATTTTAGCCTACTTTAATATTGCCTTAATACTACATAAGTACAACTACGGACTATACGCGTTAAGGTAGAAGTTAACGCTAACCCGCTAATAGCCTACCGAACAGGCCCTTATAGGTAGAAACTTGGCTATTAAGGTATATAAATATGACGTAGCGCCAAGCCCCCTCCATTAATACCGAAGCGGGAAACCCTGAGTAGCAATAAGCGTTGTCTTATAGATAACGTATATTTAGAAAATAGTAATTGTTTTTTAGATATGGATTGTCTTCCAAGCCCCTAAAGGTCAAAAGTATAGGCTCTAACCTTCTATACTTTAGTGGGCTCTTTAAGGACCACTAAGGTGAAGGTCAATATTAGAGTTGGAAGGTCGGCATTTAATTCCAGTCCGGTATTATCGGAATAGTTTCTAAAAATTAGTTACGAATGGGAATCGAATGGAGCATGTTACGAGAATGAGAAATAAAGAACTATTTTAAGAACCGCTTAGCTACTGAGCCAATCGGTTATTTCTGAAAGAAAAGGTTGGTTCTTTCCGTTGATAAAGGGGATGTTGACATCAAGGGGAAGGTGGGACTTTGAGACTTTGAGACTTTGAAAAATTTCGGATTTCGGACCCGACCCAGCTCCAAATTTAAGTCTACTATAGTATAGCGCTTACCTCCTGTAAAAAAGATAGATTGGCTGACAGACAATCGTTGTGGTTATTGTCCAACAGCCACAACGCATGTCTGGAAACAGATTTTCCCACTACGGTAAGTTTTCGGGGATTTTTCAATTATTATTGCTTTCAGCTGTGTATTTACCGTCTCTCTTTCCGTTTTCTTCGTCTTGTTGTCGTTCATGGTGGCCTTTGGAGTGTCTGGCTTCCTAGCCCCCCCCCCCCCCCCCCCCCCCCCCCACACCACCCAC
>RANZ01000592.1:0-19370 GCA_009805285.1 Neurospora terricola FGSC 1889 | reverse complement strand
CATCGGCGCCGCCAGCTTCGTGACGCCGCTGTACATTGCCGAGCTGGCGCCCGCGACGCACCGCGGCCGGTTGGTGACGATGAATATTGTGTTTATCACGCTCGGGCAGGTGGTGGCGTACGTGGTGGGCTGGATCTTTGGGACGTACGGTAGTCCGGAGACGACGGGGTGGAGGTGGATGGTCGGGTTGGGCGCGGTGCCGGCGGTTTGTCAGGTGGTTATCCTGCTGTGGATGCCGGAGAGCCCGAGGTGGTTGGTGAAGGAGGGCCGGTCGGAGGAGGCGAGGGAGGTGATTGCTAGGATTGCGGCGGGGGATGATGCGCAGGATCCGTCGACGAGGAGGGAGGTGGATGCCGTCTTGAAGAACATCGAGATTGAGGTGAGAGAGGAGGCTATGGCTACGAGACTCAGCGGCGCGGGGGCCGGACATGGGAATGGGAATGCGGTGAACGCGTGGATGGAGGCCATGCGGGAACTGTTTAGGGTGAGGAGGAACAGACGGGCGTTGGCGATTGCTTGTCTCCTCCAGGGACTTCAGCAGTTGTGCGGTTTTGTGAGTAACCCGGGCTGCGACCATGACACTGTACGTCCATGTGTGACGGACTACTTGTGCTAACGTGACTTCTCTGTAGAACTCCCTGATGTATTTCTCGGCCACGATATTCACGATGGTCGGGTTCTCAGAGCCCACTCTAACCTCGCTGGTCGTGGCAGTCACCAACTTTGCCTTCACCCTGGTTGCCCTGGTGTTGATCGACCGGGTGGGAAGGAGACGTATTTTACTCTGGTCTCTTCCCTTTATGATGGCAGGTCTGGTGCTTGCCGGCTATGGCTTCTCATTCATCGAGCTTCCGGATTCAGAAATCGGCTCGTCAGCGACAACGGGAGGCCAGGGCGGGGCCGTTATCATTTTGGCGAGCATCATGATCTACGTGGCTGGCTACGCCATCGGACTGGGCAATGTGCCGTGGATGCAGAGCGAGCTGTTCTCACTGAACGTGCGGTCAGTTGGTAGTGGTGTTGCAACGGCTACCAACTGGAGCGCCAACTTTGTGATTGGACTGACGTTCCTTCCGCTGATGGAGGCCTTGTCGCCGTCTTGGACGTTTGTCCTGTACGCAGCGATTTGCGCGGTTGGTTATGGCCTGATTTGGAGGGTATACCCTGAAACCGCAGGGCTGAGCTTGGAAGATGCGGCGACCCTTCTAGAAGCGGATGACTGGGGGGTGCGCTAAGGGTTGCATTCAGCGTGTAACATGGTACTTGAAGCTTGGCTATGATTTACCCCTATTTGTTTTGTTTACTTTCACCGGATTTCAGCGAGGCGTGTGGTGCAAGTTACCTCTAGACACTATCTTATCTTCAACTATACATCAAGGATCGAGATTGAACATGGCGGTTAGAAGTTTTGGATGACAACAGTCGAGTGGACGGTGAAGCCTCCTTCCTAGAACCCAGTCGTGCCACGCTAGTCTGATGAAATCTTTTCTTTCAATTTCAAATTTCCCATCCACTGGGATACTTTGCGACGATGGTGTCAGCGATAAAAGTTCTTTTGTTCTTGTATACCTCGGCTATTCACGGCAATTGGCGGATCGCTGACCGAAGTTCGAAACTTGAGCCCGGATCCTTGCCAAGAAGTGGAAAGCGCCCATGCAAGACGCACATGGCAGTGGGAAAAAAAAAAAAAACCTTTGTTCGGGAATGGCATCATGCAGTGTCTAAATCAGGGTGCAAACCGCAAAAGAGAAAAAAAAAAAAAAATCAAACAAGAATTTGAAATTCCCATGAGCCTCAGGTCAATGGTTGAAGTCCAAACAGAGACGGAGCCACCCTTGGGCTGCATGTTCCCCTTGGCACTTGGCACCCGCCGTGCCGTGACACCTTTTGCATCTTCTCGTCGCATCTCGTTGCATCTCCCGTCCTTCTCCTGCATTTCTCAAGAACGGTAAAAGTGGACAAGGAGTGGCCCGAGTGGGTTTCGGCGGCCAAGCCTCGGCCTATTCCGCTCCTGCTTCAGCGGATTCGGCAGAGCGGCAGAGCCACAACACGGTAGTTCGGCTCATTGCTCACCGATAGATGCTCCATGCAACATGCAACCATCACCGGCTTCCATCCCGGCGTCTTGTAATGGATTCAACAATGGAGTGCACCGGTGGGCTGGATTTGTGGATTCGCGGTAAAGAGACTTTTATGCCACAGGGAAATCCCCGGGTGGGCTATCCTCACCCTAAAAAGGGAAATGATGTGAAGAGGATGAGCACAAGTCCAACGCCAACACATTGGACTGTCAATCTGTGATCACCATTTATTATCTGGGGAAGTTTGTGAAAAGAGGTCATGATACCAGACAGCGATCGAGACAAAGACACGGTGCACACGGCACTTGGCCTCTCCTGACGCCGACAAAGCCACATCCGTCCTCTTGGGGCTCACCAGGCACTTCTGCCACTTTAGCAACCATTATCAGCCCTTTGACGTAATTCCGCAGCCTCGGCAGCACAAAAGCACAAGAGCCAAGACAGCAGCTCGAGCAGGCCAGGCACCGTGTCAGTCCTGTCAGTTGTGCTTGTGTCAAGATCACCATCGGCTTCCGGATATAAGCTATCTCCACAAACGGGGAAACCTTACTGGCCCGATTGGCGATTGTCTCAGCAGACACCACTTCCTGTCTCCAGACCACAGCATAAAAACTGACAAATCCAAAAGCGGGCCACAACACTCGAGCACACACAACATCCGGATGTCTTCTTTGTTCATTGATCGCTGGAGCTTGAACCAACCGCCGGCACTCCGCGGCGGGTATGGGTTTGCGCCACGGGAACAGCGGGGAAATCGTTCGGTTGTGCACTCGCTCGCAACCATCGAAGCCCAAATACGAGCATCAGTATCACCGCTGACAGAACAACACACCACACCTGCAACCGGGGTTTTCTCGTCCAGCACGACCTCGACATCCGGCAAATAATTGGTCTTTTCTTCTTCTTTTTAAATACAAGGCCGRACTGTCACAACAACCGACAAACCCCTGGATGAGTAATGTCCCATTCCGCCATTCCACGCTGCGGTCTGGCTTCCCAAAGTGGTCCCACGGCAAGTGGTCCCGATGGGGCCGATGGTGCCAGCGGGCTTATCTTGAAGCCGCTAGAGGTTACCGTTCCGAGGACTGGACTCCCTGGACTTTCCTGGACTCGAGCTGGATCATGGGGTTTGCTGTACGAAGCTTGTTGGACTCCACCGGCTGTTGGGGGTTTTGTGTAAGCTTTGCACAGTTTGTCGTGATCAATCCCCAATTGCTGCCCCATTGTGGAGTTACGGGCGAGGAGAAACAGTGAACATCTTCTTCTTCCTTTGCTGCTGCTGTTGGGGCCTTTTGGTGGGAGTTGGGGCCTGACACCGCCATTCGAGGGGTTGAGTGAATCCATGTTCCGGCCTCCCATCAGCGCATCGCGGAGATTAAGGTAGTGTAGACCGGCAGAGGCTCCAGTGCTCCATCGACGATCGCAGACTGGGCGATTTATAATGGATGCAGCCACGGCACGCGGAGTGACGGAGTCCCGTCTTCCCGTCTTTTTGCTTTTCCACTTTTTTCACTCATGCCCCGCGGCCCACGCCACTGCCACTCTCTTTTTTTTGGCCATCGATCCCATCCATCCATCCCGTCTGCAACAGAACAATATCGAAGAAGCTTCTTTTTTCATCAGTCAGTGACTGCACTGAGCATTGACGCCAATCTTGCCGGCGGGTTCCAATCGAGCCTCATAGCCTCGCACCAGTTCATCCTATTTCCTGCAGCAACTAAATCTTATTTTCTTGAACTTGGCAGGGTCGGTGATGCCGGCCAACCGCGGCTTCTTTTTGGCAGCTGGGATCTCTGTATCATTTCTGCTGATGGTTCCCTGTACTGTAGCACTGCAGCACCAACCGAAGAAGCGCCCGGGCGCCAGTCACGGGTGTGTGTGCACAGAAACCGGCGATAGGGGCAGAGGCGAGTGCCGAGTCCCGGGCCCCTTTCATAACACGGAATAACACGCCTGCCACCAGCCCACCACACACAACCCGTCACGAATGGCTCTGCGAAAATCTCTGAAGCCCAGGCTCCAGTTTGTGGAAACTGTGGGCACGGTGGGCTGGCGGTGGACCTCCGAACCTCATGGATTCTCTTCCGTACTGTAGAGAAACCCCTGTTCCTTGGTGTCCTTGGACCAGGAGGCCCAAGAAGAAAAAAAGGTACAGATATGGTCCAGAGAAAGTCCCCTTCGAGTGGTGCACGTCATTCATTATTTATACGGCAAGGGATCCTCTCTTACCTTTCTTTCCTTCCCCGGATGAACGACTTTTTGGTTCTGTTTCCTTTCTAGTCTGTAGTTGAAACCTGACCTTTTTCTTCACTTCATCTACTACCCCTTCCCCCATATCCCCTTTCCCCAACCAAAAGGGAGCATCAGGTTCCAGTTTAGGAATAGAAAGTTACTTTCAGTCTGTTGGCTTGTTGATCGACTCGTCCCGAGCCGAGGTCCATCATCAGGTCTCCAGTTCTCCGTTTCCGATCTCACTTGATCTCACTTGCTGTGTGTCTTGTGTACAAAGCACAAAGTACATTAAACTCATACCATTTGCCACCTGCCTATCATATATAGGTTAGGTATTGGCATCAACCCGGTCCTCAGCAACCGATCAACAACCACCCACAGCATACAGCCAGCACCTATACACAAGAGTCACCATGACGCTCACCGAAGCCGACCGCGAGATTGCGGCCGCCGAGATCGATGCCTCGCCCAAGGAGTTTGCCGGTCAGGAGTGCCTCGCTCGCCGTAGCGATGAGGTTGAGAGGGTGATGTCGGCGTCGTCGGTTTCGACTTCGTCTTCCGAAAGGCACAGGAGAGCGAGACGCATGAGCGGTGTTTCGACACAACACGACCTCGAGAGGCACCCTACCGAGCTTAGTCGCATCCAGACGCAGAGGAGTCAGCACAGCGGAACTGTTGGAAGGTCAGGAACTAGGGGAACCAGGACGAGGAGCAGGAGGTCCGAGAAGCCTCTTCCGCCCTTCGGTGCCGGAAAGCCCTATCCACCCCAGCTTCCCGATCCGGATGAGTATGTGGTCGAGTTTGACGGTCCCGACGACCCCATGCACGCCATGAACTGGCCCTTCAAGAAGAAGTAAGTTGAAACAGCTTCGGCCAGTTATCAGTATCCAGAAGACTAACATGACTCGCTTAGGCTCTGGACTGCCGTTATTCTCGGATATACTACCTTGGTTGCTGCGTTCGGTTCGTCTATCTTCTCTTCGGCAACCACCTCCATCGCCAAGATCTACCACGTCAACCAGACTGTTGGTATTCTCGGTGTCTCTTTCTACGTTCTTGGTTTCGCGTTCGGTCCGACACTATGGGCGCCTCTGTCCGAATTGAAGGGCCGTAAACTTCCTCTGGTTATCGGCATGTTCGGTATGGCCATCTTCAGTATCGCCACGGCTACCGCCAAGGATCTCCAAACTATCCTCATCACTCGCTTCTTCGGTGGCTTCTTTGGCGCCTGCCCGCTGGCTGTCGTCGCTGCTGTTTTCTCGGACATGTTCGACAACAGGACGAGAGGTATTGCCATCACCCTGTTCTCCATGACCGTCTTCACCGGTCCTATGATGGCTCCCTTCATCGGTGGCTTCATTACGACCTCTTACCTTGGCTGGCGCTGGACCGAGTACATTGTCTCCTTCATGGCCTTCCTCGCTTTCGGCCTGGACCTCGTCTTCATGAACGAGACCTATCCTCCCCAGATTCTGGTCAAGAAGGCCTCCGAGCTCCGCCGCCGCACTCTCAACTGGGGCATCCACGCCAAGCAAGAGGAAATCGAGATTGACTTCAAGGAGCTTATCCAGAAGAACTTTTCGCGTCCCATGCGTCTACTTTTCGGAGAGCCCATCGTCGCCCTCCTCTCCATCTACATGTCCTTCATCTACGGTATCCTGTACCTCTTCCTGACGGCCTACCCTCTCGTCTTCCAGGGTGTCTACCACATGACTCCTGGTGTTTCCGGCCTCACTTTCTTCGGCATGATCACGGGTCAGGTCCTCGCCGGTATCACCATCCTTCTGCAGCAGCCGTGGTACATGCGCAAGCTCAATGCCAACAACGGTGTCCCCATCCCCGAGTGGCGTCTCCCCAGCGTCATCGCCGGCGGTGTCGCCTTCTCCGCCGGTCTCTTCTGGTTTGGCTGGTCTGGCTACAGCGGCAAGGTTCACTGGATCGTGCCCACCCTCTCCGGTATCCTCTCCGGCTTCGGTCTGGCCTCCATCTTCCTCCAGGCGCTCAACTACCTGGTCGACTCGTACCTCATGTTCGCCGCCTCCGCCATCGCCGGCAACACCTTCCTCCGCTCGCTCGCCGGTGCCGGTTTCCCGCTCTTCTCCACTTACATGTTCAAGGGCATGGGCATCCAGTGGGCTTCCACCCTCCTTGGCTGCGTTGCGGCCGCGCTCGTGCCCATCCCCATTATCTTCTACTACTACGGCCACCGCATCCGCGCCAAGTCTGCCTACGCTCCCACGTTCGCGCCTAGAGGCCCCGCCGCCGAGGACGAGAGCGGTGACGAGACCAACTCTGACCACGCTGTTGGCGAGAAGGAGCAGCCTTCTGGTGTGCCTAGGAAGGATGGCGATGCCGCTACCAATGCTGTTTAAGCGGTAGTTGGTTGATGAAACCTTCAAAACACAAAACACAAAAACGAAGGTCTTATGAGGACAACAAAACACAACAAACGAACTGTCTTGTGAGGACAGTCCACACAACAAACACAATCACGAACACATGGTCTTATGAAGACGAACCCACGACGCTACAAAGAGATGATACGAAATTCTGGAAGGAACGAACTACCAAAAAAGTTTCTTCTTTCTGGGTTTGGGTGTATATACAAAAAGCATATCGTTGCATCCACTTTTGATATTTTACGAGCAACGGCGTTTATTTTGCTTTTCATGATTTTCACTTCTTGTTTTTACTTTTCTTGGGCTGGCTTGGTTTGGAAACAAAGCGAGACATGATACCTATACCCATACCCACCCACAGCATGAGCAGTATTAGTTGGTCATCATCTAGAGGAGGAAGAGGACAGGATGAAGATGGAAGATTGGGAGGAGGATAGGGTGGAAAGAGTGGATAGTAGTAGATGGATAGTTGGATTAAGTAATGTAGTAATTGGACGGTGGTAGCGAAGAGGTCTAGCTTAGCTGCCTCTGGCGAGCGATGAATTGAAAAGAAGCAATAAATCAAACTGATGCTGATCCGGGATACATGTGATGCATTGATTTGCTCAAGTATATTGTCACTTAATGGGGCATGTGTGTTTGCGTGAGACGTGGGTACTTGTATGACGGTCTTCAATTACACTACAGACATCTGCTCCAAGAGACAAGATATATCGACTTTACGTTCTCAGTCTCAACTCGTTCTCTTTGTCTCCGCAGCCTTCAACCTCTTGATTGCGGCCTCGCAGCTCACATCCAAGAACACACCAAAACTGACGAGCAAACGACTACAGCATTGGACCGTACGTAGACTCTACACAAGAGTTCATGTAAAATACCGGGTCTGTGATCCGCAAGTTACCTCTACTTAATCTTCCTCTGGCCTTGTTACATGCTCCATCACACGGCAGTGCTTAACAAGCCCGGCCGGGCACTTTCACACTGATCGCTCTTTCCCTTCGTTCCTTCGTTCCTTCCTTCCATCCTCCCTCATCGATAGCCCACATAGTACGACACCGGGCAGAAAATGACTTCACACCTTCCTGGCCGCACCTTCCTGGCTGACACCTTCCTGAGGTGCTCTTTTTAACCACTGTCACTTGCCCGTCATGACCCAATCTTCCATACCCTTCTTGGGGGGGGGTTTTTTTTTTTTTGGTTTCTTTTTTCCCCAGCAAACCACAAGAAAAGCGCAGTTATACTTCCACTTGTTTAGTGCGAGCATCTATGTCAACCTCCCACACAGTAGGCAACAACTTCAACCTCGAACTCATGTGCTTCTCACGTCGTCATCATTTGCTATACTACCACTCAACAAATACAAACCACCTCTTCCACATCCACCATCTCCCCAGCTTTACGCTGCTCCGGGCTCGGCACATTCTCCTCATTGTACATGCCCACACGCCTATAAAGAACTTCTTCCCCATCTAGTTCTAGTTGCCCATCACCACCCGTGCCTGTGTCGTCAGATTCTTCCCGCTCCCGAAGCAAAATCAACCCCGCCTCATTATGTCTATCCCACTTATCCAAATACCTCACCAAAGTGAGTAGCAACACCTCGCTGCCATCCATCACCGGTTCATCCCAGTACCAAGTAGGCTGCGAGGATTTGACGCCAGTAACGCTATGATATTCGAGGCTTGCAAGATCCTTCACTTTCTGCCCCGGCCGTGCGCTGTCAGGTCCCTTGACTACTCCCCTTCTGACACATCCCTGGATGGTAATCGCCGTCCTTTCGCTATCCCTACCTCTAGTCTCGCCATCACCATTCCGAACCTGAACCTGACCCAAAGGCAACCCCGAAACCCCCACCCCACACCTCCACCCCTTTACCTCAGCCTCATACTGCCTCGTAAACCCCTGGTACTCATCACTAGGCGGCATCCAAAACACCGGCCACTCCTTCGCTCCCTCCTTATTTGCCCACGACCACGACGGAATTCCTTGGATCCCAGTGTCCACTCTTTGGTTTAGAGGCGTAACTGGCGTCCCGCCGCTACCTTCAAAGTGTTCGTGGTAACGGAGGGGAAAGCACCAGAGTAAATCGTAGGGGAAGAATTGTTTGAAGGTGCCGGCTACGTAGGTGAATCCGAAAGAACGAAGGATGACGGTGATGATTCCCGAGAGGGCGATGAGGCGGTCCGAGGGGTGGGTTAGTGAGGTGGAGGTGTAGGATTCTAGGAGGGTGAGGTAGTAGCGGCAGAGTTTTGTTAAGGTGGGATCATCGGTTATGGAGGAGGGGGTGATGGAGGGGGGGATGGTGCTTTGCTGCCACTGTTATCGTTATTGTCAGATGTTTTTGCGTCCCCGCCGCAAAATACATGAAACTGCGTCTTGCAAGTAATATCATCCGACCGCCAGGTATCATTAATCGGGCACGACTCCGACATGGTCGTCCTTCGACACTCCCAGTACAGCTGCGCGTCACCAAAGTACAGTACCCTCGACGAAAGCACGCGCTCCTGGAAGACCCAGCCTCGCGAGAGGAGGGAGTTGGATACCGGTAGGAAGTCAGGACGTGAAGGGCGAGCCTGCATGGCATACATGGTGTGTGTAGCATCAGGCTTGGGGCCGATCTGGCAGGGAATGACCTCCAGCGGATTCCGTTCGGTGAAGCAGCGGTCGGCATCCTCGCCGGTTCCGCAGCCTAGGGCAGCGATGTCGATAACGCAGTTGCCGTAGACTTCGGCCATGGTGACGCCTTCGCGTTCCCAGTCTTCGCGCGAGTATTGGATGATGCAGAGGGAGTCGATCCAGATGTTGCGGTAGCCGAGTTCTTGGGTTATTCTCATGGCGTCGAGGAAGGTTTGAGGGAGGCAGTCTAGTGGTATGTGGTCTTGTAATTGCTGCAGGTTTCCTGTAAGGAGTTTGAGGTTTCCGGGTTTGCGGTGGGTTATGCCCCAGGTATGGCTGAGGGTGCAATATTCTATTCTGCTTGACGCTGTGTGGTTTAGGGAGTTTTCGGGAAGAATGAGCCGCGGGTTTAGTTGTCCGGGTATGTCGCCGGTGTCTACCAGTCGAGTTGGGAGCTTCCGTTTGGAGTTGGAGATGTGGCTGCACTCGGGATGATTGGTAAGACAATCGTGAAGCCAAAATTTGGCCAACCCCAGATTCGCGGACAAGTTCGTGGAGGAAGACACAGCGGCTTCAGAGTTGCGTGCCTCTTCAGGGAGGTGAAATTTCGAATCTTGGTAAACATCCATGTGTTAGCAACAATGGCGTGGTAGGAAGACGAGGATCACAATCATACCGTCAATGATGGCTATGGCCATATCCCCAATCTCCACGTTCGAGGATTGAAAAGTTCCCCACTCGCGGGCTGCCATATCCCAACATAGAACGCAATCGTTGTGTTCATAATCCTCAGATATTCCCAAATCGACTATCTCCCTTCTGACAAACAGATAGAGCTTGAGAGGAAAGCCCTCTCGATGTCCAAGATGGTCAAGATCGTAGATCATGACAAAGACTGGACCCTTAAAGTGTTGTTGAGCCACTGAGGGTTTGAGGTGCCAGCGAGTCTTGATTTTGATCTTGGCCCAGATCATGGCGCAAAGATGGCAACCTGATTTGCTGGACCCTATCACCTCTTGTACCGTTTCGGCTGTGGTAGAATATCTCCTTGTGGTCCATTTGTATGGGAAAGGAGTTTCTTCTCCCGTGGTTGCCGATGTCTTCACGGTACTTTTTGATGCAGATAGAAGCGTCCATGATCCGTGAGCAACGGGGGCATAGGGAATGAGGCTTTGGGACATCGTCAGGGGAGTTACAGCTGCCTGGGTCCGTGATCGTCATGGCCGTAGCTTCTGATGCTTCCTCGGAAGTCATCGTTTTGGTGAAGTGATATCTCGACGTGTCGTCAGAGGTAATGAAGGCCGTATATGTGTATAGGCGAGCAACGTAGGCTGAGTGGTGCCGTGACTTGACGGAGATGAGAGAAAGATAATCTATATTAACCCCTTCAGAATTCCATATGCGCAATCAGTGGCCATCGTTGTTGGCACCTAATACCTCTACATTGAGGCCGTAGAGTGCCTCGACGCGGTTAGCCTCAGCTTACATGTCAGCTTCTCTGCAATAGTCACCAGAGGTAGTTAGAACTGGCTCAGCCTGTCCTACCTTTGTCATCTGTCGTGATCAGTTGGTCTGCTTCAGACAATCAACCCTCAACAGAWGACATTGGACTTCAAGCTAGCGTGCGAACTAAGCGTTGGTCAAACCACTCGGAATATCGAACGCTCTCTCATGAATACGTCAACGGCCGCGATCATGTTGGTTGTCTCGACGAGAACTCCAGAGAGCCTGGCGTTGTAGGTTTGTCTGAACTGTAGTCCATTTTGAAGCTGGCAAGAGAATGATGCAGCTCGGGCAACAGATCTTTACTGGAAGGGAAGAAGAATGTGATTACTGAAGTGAAGTGGGAGAAGGAAGTGACGTTGAAGATATGAAGCTGAACAACGTCAACGTGCCTGCATCAACAGGTGGGGCCGGGTGGGTCTCACATCCCCCACGTTTTAGCGGCAGGAGCGGTTCGGGCGGTCTTGGCATGACWGTSATGCCAAGCCTGCCCCCCTGTGGATACTTCCTTGGCGTAGTTTCTGGCGTTGCTGAAATGATGTTTAGATGATTGACACTTTCGTGACTTCTATTCTTCCTCTCCATCTTCCTTTCATTTTTTTTTTTCATCCCTCCGCACCGACGATCGATTTCAACTATGAGTTTGATATTTTCCCATCGCATCGGAACATTCCCAAAAATACAACCAACGTTCTGGAAATATCATATGCTTATATTTTAAGTCCGACATCGAACCGACTTGATCGTTGCACCGGAAATGGCCGGGCATGCCTGGTGTCAGAACCTCACCGCTGAAGCCGCAAATAAAGGTGGTGGTCGATCTATCGAAATTTAGAGCAGACTGCATCCAGCACTGTATCTCCAGCTTCTCACGACGGGAGTCAAACAAGCGGCGGCTGGCTGGCTCATCCAGCCATCTCATCCCGTCCACGATATCGTTGTCGCACCATGACGAAAAGAGACCACTCGCTGGCAGAAGAAAGCACAAAGGCTGATCCTTTTCCCATAGTTCTGGAACTGATTGCTGATATCGACTGCTTGAGAACGACGGCCAAAGTCCCAACCAAGCGGTTACCAGGACATCTCCTTTCTTTCCTCCGTTGTCTGTTTTCGTTCACAGGCATGTCCTGTCAAGGATGACTATCCCATGTCTTGACGGCTCACTCACAAAGATGGCTTAGCATGCACCCCTACAATGTCAGAATTTGTCACATCTTTTATACTTCAGGGTGTTTCCGTCCGCTTGCCCGCCCTACCACCCCCTTGTTTCCGTTCCAAAGACAGTCCCTTTGTCACTTTTCTGAGCCCAACTCTGACCATTTAGCTGGATCTGGATCGGTGGTTTGGCTGCTACCTAGCTACTCATGCCATGATAAGAAATTCTTGGTGGTCGGTATTTGTCCAAGAAGCACCTGTTTCCCAGTCGAAACCTGTGGATGGATGTCAAGGGATGAAGGGTTGCATGGTGTGATGGACATCTTTCACTCAAAAAAGAACCAAGGTACACAAGTGCGTGCCTATGTCCTCCATTCCAACTCCTCTTCAACGATTCCAAATTCAACCAAGATTCTGCTTTCTTCGCGGCCTTCACAGCACATGCGTTGCTTTCCATATCTGCCAGAGCGGGGAAGCATGTGCACAAAATCAACCACATACTAGGTTCAACTGATCGACCTTTGGCATCGCCTAAACAACGACATCCTTCAACACCAAACAATGTTTTACACCGAACGCACAATCGCCCACACCGTCACTCTCGACTTTCTCATCTCCCACCTCGCTCCGCAACACCATTCCCGCGCCAACGACTACTGGAAAAGCATCAAGCTCCGAGCCCGGCGCATCTTCCTCATCCTGCTCGACCTCGGCGTCCCATCACAAGTATTTAGCTTTCTTGACGAGGGCTGGGATGATTTGCAACTGCCATTTTCGAGGGAACGGCTGGCCGAGGTGCCGTTGACGGGAGTGTTTGGAGCACGAGATGAGCATCTGGAAAAGAAATTTTATGAGAGGCAGTGGCGGTATTTGCTAAGGGACATCAAGGAAGGAGATTGTGTGGAGTTTGACGAGGAAGAAGTGGTTCCTGTCGAGGTGGCTTCAGGGTCCGGCGGCCCAGAGGGTCACGGGATTGGAATAAGAAAGGGCAGCATTCAGCATGTCCAACAAGTGGTTACGGGTCATGCTGCTGGATTTGGCCTTGGGCAAGGAGGGAGTGCTGGTGAAAAGCCGACGGCTGTGGAGGATAGGGTTACTGTTTCGGACCAGCCGCCTGGGATGGTGTTTACTCGACGACGCATATCACTGATTGGCCCGAAAGAACAACAATCGGGTGGACAAGGAGGGACAGCGGGATGCGCATCGATGATGACTAGGGAGGGCTTCCTCCGTGAGGTCGTGGCTATCAAGACCCTCGACCTACAGAACGAGCACTTGGCCCGTTATTTCGCATCTTACACACATCGCGGAAACGGTTACATGCTTTTCACACCCGCTACTACGGAGCACACCTTCAAGTCGATCTTGAGCAGCGGAAACCTTCCAGCCTCTATCAAACATCTCGAAAAGGGACAACAAAGGCGGCTAGTGATGAACTGGATCCACTGTCTAGTCGACACCGTCTGCTGGCTGCACAGCAAGGGATTGGCACACGGAGCCATAAGACCGAGCAATATTTTTCTAGCAGAACACAACAATCTCCCTGTTCTGGCGGACTTTCATACCAAAACTGGTCCTACTTTGGGGTCTGGACCGGTAACGGAAAAAGGACTGGCGCAGCAGTTCGACAAGGAAGCATACGACTACGCCGCCCCCGAGCTAGCGCGATATTACCGACCTACAGCACCTTCCACGACCGTGAACATGTCACCAGAGAGTCGGAGAGGCACGGTAACTAGCCTTGCAGCTCGTCCTTCCACCTCTGCTTCCGTTTCACGCCCCGTATCACCATCATGGCCATTCCATCATCCCTCTCCGTGCCCGAACTACCATCTGCCATCCCCGTCCTCTCCCACGTCCTCGCAAACTCACCACCTCCAAGCCCTTCAGGCAGCAGACATCTTCGCCCTCTCCTGTATCCTCCTCGACATTTTGTCTTTCCTGGTCTTCAAGAAGCATCACGGCACTCGCGCCTTTGCCGCCCACCGCGCGGCTAACCCCAAACACAAAACCCCCGGGAGAGGGGGCGCGTTACCGGATTCGAGTTTCCACCGAAACTTGAACCAGGTAAAGAGCTGGATGGCGGAGTTAGTGACAGAGGCTGAAGAGAAAGTTGTAGCCTCCAAAAGGAAGAAACATATGTTTGGTGGGATAGGTAGCAAGTTGCATCTTAGTGGGCTAGGGCTGCACATGGGGTTGGGACATGGTCATGGAGCAAGCGGGAGCAGCAGCAGCGATGAAGGCAGTGAACACTTAGAAGGCGGGAAGAAGAATGCCCTGAAAGGCATAGGCATGATGGTCAAAGTCATTGAAGGGATGTTGAACCCCGATCCAACGCAACGGAAGACTGCGCTGGAAGTGCAGGGGGGCACGTACCTGGCTTTGAGAGAAGGGTGTGGGATTGAGGAGCCGCATTGTGTGCATGAGTACGGTCCGTCGCCTTTGGGCCGGTTGACGACCAAAACTCCGTCTCCGACGAGAACTCCGAAGCAGACGACGCCGACACCGAGTATGTACGGCGGCAGGATGGGAAGCAACAGTGCTGTTTCGACGACCTCAGCGTCGGCTTCAGCGTCGGCTTCTTACCCCGTCCCCGGCTCAGGATCACAGTTTTTCTCCATCTCCGGCTCTGCGTCGGCTTCTCGATGGTCCCATTCCACATCCTCCCGTTCCTCCACCTCTTCCTCTTCTTTTGGCTTCCCCCATGGCTTTTTCAGCAGCATACAAGGTCATGGCCACAGCAACAGCCATGAATATCAGAATGGGCAACCAAGACAAAGAAGAACAAGCAGCCGAGCCAGCGGTCCCAAACAGTTACTCTCCGTACCATCGTCCATGTCGGCCGCCACGCTATCGTTACCTACGAGGCCTAGGACCGCGACTCCCACTACTAGTTCCACTTCTACTATTACTAAGCATCACCCACACCAGCAGCAACAACCGCGCGCAAGTATTTCGACTTCTAGAGGTATGCCTGGTCCAAGGAGTCAGAGTACCACCCGTGCCCAAAGCCAGAGCCGGAACCGGAGCCGATGTGGTTCAAGATCAAGAGGAAGGGATCATCAAGATGGACACGGACACGGTATTGGAGAAGCAGGACAAACTATTTGGAAGAGGATTCTTTATGCCGGTGGTGGGAGCCAGGGCGGTAATGGTCATGCAAGTGGGAGTGATAGTATCCCTAATCATCACCCTCCTGAGGCTGCTTCTGCTGCTGCTGTCGTTCAGCAAAGCTCGAAGCAGACCTCGAAACTAACGGGGAAGTTGAAGAAGAAACCTGACACGGCCACGGCCAAGGGCACGGCCAATCCTCGTGGTGTCGGCGGTGGTGTTGGTGCTAGTTCTAATTATGGCAGGGGAAGGTCTAGTTCTCAGACGAGCTTGACGAGCTTGACGAGCTTGACGAGGTCGTGGAGGGGGAGGCATGGAAGTGGTGGATCGGGGACGGCGCTGTTTGGGGTTTCGGCTGGGAGTTAGGTGGTGAGATTCTTTCAGGGGACTAAGGGAGAAAGGGAAAAAAAGATGGATGAAGATGTGAATGAAGTACTGGATAATGGATATTCGAGAAGACAAAAAAAGACGACGCTGTTACGGTAGTGCGATAATACTACTATAGAACTAATACATAGCAGAGATAATCAACCGTGATTCAAGTATCAGATACCTCCGTGTTGCCAGATTTCCTCACTGGGAGAAAGTGATATGTTCGAGTTCTAAAAACAACCTCGTCGACCGTCGTCAGCAGGTATGATTGTAGATCTTATCTTCTCCAACCATTTAGCTCTAATACTAATACCCGATCTACACTGCAGCATATGCAAGCCACAACCAGCCGAGCCAGCCTCATCCCCCACGCTTTTCCCCGTCCATCACTCACTTCATTCAATTGGGCTTGATATTCCTCTCGCTCCTGCCAATTACATGGGATATCCATCCTTTGGCTATGCGTGCACCGCGTATCTCATGATCAACATTTTCAGGCCGGCCAGGCGAGAGAACCAGCTGTCAAAGTATCGTTTATAGACACCAGGAAGTGTTTATCATTGGGGCCTAGAGGTTGATACGACTAGCACGGCTGGTTGGATGGCGGTTAGCAAAACGACTGGCCGAGATTGTCTCCATTTAGTCTACGATGTTTCGATAATGTTGCACAACCAAGCACTCCCGTTTTGTTCGACAGCAGCCGCCCCAAACCAGTTTGGCGGCGGTTGGATGATAAATATCCCCGCTGTCGAACGAACAAGGAATGAACGAAGCACGAACATACCGTAKAAACTCGGGGCGTTCGTTTTCAGCTACCAAGGAAATCAGACAAAGTCTGTAAGCATACTGCAACATTCATGCCCGCCAGAAATTGTATGCAAGACGGTGATTTTGAATGTCCCTGCCCTCCAGCGCCCTTGAAAAGACCGGAGGAAAAGACAGGGCACTAGAAGAATCAAATTTACAGTGCTCCGGGGTGGCGACATGTCCCCCCGGCTATTTTTTGCGGGCAGAAAATGTGCATATTCGGACATACCTTACATATGTCTGATTATGCCTGATTTCCCAGTTAGCTGAAAACGAACGCCCCGAGTTTCTACGGTAACCAACTGACATTCATCCGATATCACTCCCCCAGACAGACAGATTGTCAGTGCACCACATCCATCCGAAYTTCAGGTTGTTGCTACACAGCAGCAGCTCGGCAGGCAACTTGACATGATGCAAGTCTGCAACCGCGCAGTACAGTACTGCACCGCACGCCGGGATGGGATTGAAGACGACGTCGTCCCGTCGATTTTTCCATCGACAGTAGTTGTGACCAAGTGAGGTCGGTACAGAAAAAGCAACAGAATAGCTGTATATGGGTGGCTGTGCGGGGTCCTTTTCTGTAGGGGCTTTTGGAAGGTGAGGAAGCCGGCAGGTGAGCAGGTAACTGAAGCGGAACATGCAAAATGACGTTTGTTCCGTTTCAAAATTCCAAGAAAGGGATTAACATTCGCAAGTCCGGTTGATGCCAACTGCCGTGTGGGTGGGAGACGTCGTAGACGTTGCAGTGTTTGGTGTTGGCGTTGCATTTTCACCTCACCTTGAAGTCGGCAGGTCGGTAGAGGCCAAAAGAACGTCATCACCGCTCGCTCGGTTAAATACAAATCCTGGATAGCGCTGCGTTGCAGAAGCCGGTGGTTTCAGCGATAGAAAACTTGGAGGACAGGAAAGGATCCTTCTAGGCTTCGCTTCCAAGCATTCCATTTTGAAACCTTTTTAGCTTCGCTTGCATTTCACCAAACATCCTTGGATGGCGGCGACCAGGCGATTCAAGTGGCAAGCGAGGGTTGGACTTGGAAGAAGCAATGTCAATGGACGGCCGTTTGAAAGTTCTGTAAGACATCCCCGGCGGTAAGGTGGTTGAGCAAACGACGAGTGAGTACTAAGGAAATCGATGTCAGGCCAGCAATTCAAATGCTGTGTCTCCGTTGTTCTCAGATCAAGACGAAACGAAACGTTTCGTTTCTGAGTTTGAACAAATGCAGTGACCATTGAATCCTCTTACTAAGCCGCAATTGAATCTTTCATTCAGGCCCAGGGGTGAAATGCCGTGTAACTTTTGTGGTCGTCAACGGGTGTTTACATACATGCCACTACCGACAGTCATATCACTGCGGATAGGGACTGATGTGTCAAATTATTTCAAAATGAAGCCTTTTGTCACGACGCACGACAGTTCTGGAAGACGACGACGGGAACGGGAATGGCCGAGCAAACCGAAGTTTCGAATCTGGTGACATGCACGGCAGTCGGTGAGGTGAATCTGGCGGAGTTTGACTTTGATGCTAGAAAAAGGAGATGCCAGGTGTAGAAAGAGTTGGAGCCGAGACCACCGAACGACCTGGCCTACCGGCCACCGGGTGAGTTGAATGGTGAAAGAGAGTTCAGAAGCGGAAGCCAGAAAGGGAAAAKGCATGATGGAGACTTGAAGAGGATATGGGAATAAGGCCGGTGGTTGGTTGTTGCATTCATGGTGGGGCGGGAGCTTGTGAGCTTTTCCTTGCAAAATTCAGGGACGGACGAACCACATCTCACTCTGGATTTGGGGGGCCGTGGTGGGGATCCGTTGTGCGTGGCGTTGGTTTTCCGCTTCCCTTTRTGACAGACAACTCCCGTCTCTCTGCTTGCCCGGTGCAGTCAAGATCAACAATGCACCACATCCCCCTTGACCTTGTACTGATTCTTCTGCCAGTCCTTGGGTCCCTTTTGCAAAATTCGATCATCGTGCTTGACTCGAAACCTTGGATTGATCCGAGCAGTCTCGTGGGGTTCTCATGGGTAGCGCTGAGTGAGATCAGGGTGGTGTTCGCCGTTGTCTGTTGGCAGCAATCGTGTGCCGAGATGTCGCATTTACACGAACTGCCACACTTTCCAAGTCATCAGATAGCACATCGTAGGCTGTAGTCTGGCGGCGCTGGCAGGCGTTGGCTTTGGCGTTGGCGTTATCAGACAAGGCATTTTCTCACTGGCAAAGACTCGGTTGCTGCTTGTATTCCCATCAGCAGCATCACACAAAGTCTCCGCCACGGCATCTTCCTTTCTTCGGTCTCTGCCAATTGGGGCAGTGAGTACAGTCCAATGCTGGTTTGTTTGTTAGCTCGAGACCTCAGGTCAAGTTCCCTAGGCGTTTTTATATTTTATTGATTCGTTTCGTTCTATAACTAAAGCGTAATTGAATTTTGATTATGCTATTTCCGAAACTTAATATACTATATTGAATCTTGCTAAAGCCTTTCCGATCCGTACCTAGCCATTCATTTTATCCTTATGAGGTTTGGGACAATTCGGGATAGATTTCGTCCAGTGTACCAGGAGTACCAAGCTAACAAACATACCAGCATTAGATTGTACATAGTTGGAGGAACCAGGGCCGGGCCCACAGCTTCTAGCGGGGTGACATTGCATGGTGCCAGTGGGTTTTGCAGGTTGTGCAGCCTGGTGCTTGCTGTAGAGGTGCTGCAGAGGTCTCTCACGGAATCAAGGCGTGTGGCCTGCCTCGTCGTTGCTTGTTGCGGATATTGCTGCTTGCATCCTGCGCCAATGGAAGGGGGGTCAATAACCAATGCTACTTTGTCTTGCCAAGGTTCACCGGCAATACCCATCCTTCTTTGCCTTTCTGATACCGGCGAAGGCGGCGAGACTGGGTCACTGGGAAGCCACAAGCGCAAAGATAACCAAGAAATGGGCGGCCGACTCTCTGCCGTATGGTCGGTCAATTGGGGACACTGCGTAAATTGACGATAGAAAGATACGTACCTCACCCCTTACAACGCTAAGCGCCCAGACTCGTAACCCGCTCCTACCAAATAAAATATCGAAAATGTTGCAAAATATTCGCGTAACATAGAATCTA
>RANZ01000591.1:0-19392 GCA_009805285.1 Neurospora terricola FGSC 1889 | reverse complement strand
CGGCCGTTAGGAGCGCGGGGGCCGTTGAGGGCGGCGCCGCGGCCGGTTCCCGGGTGTGTGGTTGTCGGTAGCGCGGGTGATACCGGTGTTGCGAGCTTGCGGGCGATAGGGTTGACGATGCCGGAAGTTTTGGGATGAGTGACCAGTGCGTGTAACAGCTTTGTCGACCTGGAAATCAGCTGTGACAACAACTGCGGTGTCGACATTCCGCTGTCATACCCGTGCCCCTTCCGATCAGCCTTCCCCTGGGCCAGGAGTGATCTCCCTTTCTTGATATCATCCTTCTTCCTAGTGTCATCAGCAGCGATAGAGAGTTTCCCGAAAGCCTCGGACGGAACATCAGCGTCATAAAGCCCGTCAATCGCCCAGCACAAGGCAGATACCATCCTCGGAATCGCCACATCGCTTTTAGCGAGCTGCAACAACCCAAACGAGCTAGAGGCAAAAGACATGAGCGTCTGCAAGGCAGCAAGCTTGATAGATACCTCGCGCGCGGATCCGGGGGAGGCCCATCGCGGTGGGGTATCGACCAAGTAGGAGGAGACACGGTCGATGATTATTTGGGCTGTTGATGCTTGCTGTGAGCCTGGTTCGGGGTTGGAGGGGGGTTTGTCGACATTGTCAGTGTTGCGGATGGGAGGTGGGGGTGGTAGCATTTGACCGGCGCGACCGCCCCGACTGCTACCGCTGCCGCTGCCGCTGCCGCGAGATTGAAGCTGTGGTCGACTTCGAACCGCCAACGTCGTGCTACTATCAGCGTTAGAGTCAGGCTTCGGCAACGGTCCTACACTCCCCGGCATGATACTCGTCCTCAACAGACTCAACATCCCCCTCCAATCCTGTTCCGGCTGCTTAGCGCTCAGCATCAGGACAACAAACTCCAAGTCCATGGTCTTCCAGAACTGCGCTTGAGGTGATGACATGTGCTGATCAACACTCGGTGGCTTCAAGCACCCCACCGCGCAGAGATACAGCAACGTGAGGCATTGTGTAACATCAATATCAGCTGCCAACTTCCTCATGGCCGGGTCAGAATGTTGCTCCAAGTCCTCCACCGTCCCTCCTCCCTCGTTTACCAGCTTCAAATTCAACCTCGGCAACGCCACAAGCTGGCAAGTCGTCACTACCACCGGCACCAAGCTGCTTGTAATCCGTGGCGCGACATCCACGGCGTTCAGCTGTAGGATAAACTGCAACAGACGGGCGAGGTAGTAGATAGGCGAATGATAGCGCTCGGATAAGCATTGTTGCCACATGTCGAGAAGGAGTTCGGAGAAGTCGACGAGGAGACGGAAGGGGTCATTGTCGGAGCTGTTGATAAGGTTGGAGACGCCCAGTTGGGGAAGACGTCGGAAGATGATGGAGGCGAAGGAAGCGGAGGGTTTTGATGGGAAGCAGAATCGCGCAAAGGTTTCGAAGGTTAGAGGAAGGGATGGGAGGGGAGAATGGTCGAGGACTAGTTTGAGGAACTGTTGCAAAGAATGTCAGTGGCCGCTTGAACGAATCGGCGAATGGGGAATGTTGGCTCACATCATAAGGCAAACTCGGCCCGGATCTTGTACTGCTCGACCTCGGGGCAAACAAGCCAGGGTCCTCGAAAGCACCACCATCCGTCTCCATCTCCAATGCAAAAGACGGACTATCCACCGCCGGTCTCTTCCTCTTTCCCTTTGTCGGCGTACCACCATTCCCCTGATCCCTCAACCGCTCTCTTCTCCCCGCCCTATCTCTGCTAGGGCTCCCCACCCCCAACACTTCCACCTCACTAAACCCATCCAGCATTTTCATATATCTCGTTTTGTTCCTGCCACCAGGCGTAGTCGCGCCATCCTTGCCCACCTTTTTAGTCTTTGCTCTCCCCCGCTCTTCTTGTAGGTCTGCGTTGGCAAACAGCAACTCGTTACTAGCCGCTTGCTGTGCCTTCTGTGCCTCCTGGAGCCTCCTCTCCATCTTGGCCATCTCTTCGGCCATCTCCTTCTTAAGCTGCGGTATGTCCCGGTCATATTTGGAGCGCATGAGGTTGGCTTCGCCCTTAGCGGTGGTCAGTTGGGTGCGCAGGTTGGAGAGCTCGGCTTCGAGGGCGCGGATTTGTTCTTCTTTTTGCTTGTCTGCGTCTAGACCAGCGCCACGGAGGCCTTGGGTGGTCGGTGGCCGTTGGCCGACATAGGGCTGGGTGATTTGAACCGGTCGCTGTGGTTGTTGGCGGAGGAATTGGGACTGGGGGAGCGGGCGCCCGGGAGCTCCCAATGGGCCTCGTGGATGTTGCGACGGGGCAAATGGGGGGTTCGGTCGGAAAGGCTGTTGCTGGCCATATCGCTGCTGGTTTGCCTGTTGTTGTTGATGGTTCAACCTTTGTTGGCCGGCGATGCTGGGCACGGCGCGAAAGGGCTGCGGCGCTGGGTTGGGCAGGCCGGGTCGTTGGAGGTTCAAGGGTTGGGCGGCTTGGTCTATGACTTCACCGTTGTCGAAATCGTCGTCGTCGTCGTCGGATATGTAGTGCGGTTGCTCGGCGGTGCTTCCGGGTAGTTGGAATCCCGATGCCAGTGCCGGTCGTGGTGGCCGTTGAGGTTCATATTGGGTGCGTGGCGGGGCCTGCGACTGCGCCTGTCTCTGGGTGAATTGGATGGCTTTGTTTTCGAGTTGTTGGAGGAGGTCGCCGTCGAGATTATCGAGGTCTTCGTCGGAATAAGAGTCTAGGTCCATCATGGTGGGCGATCATGCGCCTGGTCATGGCCATGAGCCCGTCGAGCATGTCGCGGATCGAGAAGGAAAATTGGACATGGGGAAGGGTCCAATGTTGTCATTCAGTCCGTTTGGGAATGGTGCCATGGCAACGGGCAGGCAACGGGCAACGGCCGGCAGGGACACGCGTTGTGAAAGGGGATGAACCCAGCCAGGGTTAGGGGTAGCGGTGATGGATATCGTCTTCCGCGTACTAGTTGCTATCAAAGCCACCTTGATAAACAAAATCCCCAACAGAAATGGACAAGAAAAAGCTGCAGTTCCATTGGGGCCAGGGGTTCAAGAAAAAGATTGAGAAATGGCCAAATGGAAGTCTGATGGTCCAAGGATGTCGCGGTTGCGCTGGCCTTTGACAGGTACGTACCCTATTCCAGCATCCTGCCTTTGTGGGGTAGCGGGGCTCTATGAGGTCAATGATTGGGTGACCTCCCAACGCATGTGATTTTGGGTGGAAAAGTCAAGCCACATTCAGCGTGTAGATTCCCGCTGTGTTGTAAATATACAGTCGGATAGAAGGAGCCTCTAGAAAAGTTTGGCAGGGAACTTGAGGAATCGTCGAGGCCAATTTCGAAGAGAAAATATTGTCATGACTTGTTGAAGCCCCTGACTGGTCGTCTTGATTGTGTGAAGACGGCGACTTGAACTGAGTCTGACAAGGCTTACTCAGCCTCGCCTCCCATCTGACCAATCATTATGCACGAATGGCACAGCCCAGCCACATTGACGTAGCACGTCCCCCGGCGTCGAAACAGTTCCGTAGCGTCGCTGCTAGGTCTTCTGCTAGCGGGTGTTAGTGCTGGATGCTTGGGCCGTGGCTCCTCCGCGCTTTCTCAGTGGTGCTTCCCGGTCCCGTCGTCCCGTCCCAACAATCGCAATCAGCTGGCTCCAGCAAATTCCACTTTGGGACAAAAAAAAGTTGGAACCGACGATCAGGGAAGACTGACAACTTAACATCTGCAAGGCATCATCACCACCACGGCATCTCGACTTTCGGGCGCCGTCGCCTTGCTGCAAATCGAGCCTCGAAATAGTACTTCCAGCATTGGCTGCGATACCAGCAACAACACGACTCGAGCAGGCCATCAACGCCAAGGTGGACTCTGAACTGAACCCGACATCCACCACAAGAGATCCATCCAAGCCCACTGCTCCATCGACATCTTCCGTCTTTGCTGACACCGTCCCCGAACACCATCTGTCCTCTGCCACCACCACAACTCCTTCCTGTCGACTCGAGCGCAATCAACACCTGCGCATAGCATACGCATCGCGACAACCACCACTCCCCCGATCGCATAGCTATACACACGACCGCCATGACAGGCCGGTCTCGTCGCGGGGTCAAGTTCCCCCACAGCGGCCGTCGCAGCAGCATGAGCGAGGCCAGCGAAGAGAACTCCCCCTCCAAGACGAGGGCGCTCGCGGATATCCAAGAGGTATGTTATGCGCTGCCATCATGCCCATCTCTGCTATGCCGTACCTTGCGCAGTCTCGGCTAACAATTTGTCCATTTTTCCAGAAACCCAACGGCACCGGCAACAACCAGCAGCTCTCCGATTACGAAAAGAAAAAGGCCAACTTCATCGAGCGCACCCTATGGACCTTCGTCATGATTGCCGGCTTCTTCGCCGCCCTCTTCATGGGCCACATCTACATTGTCGTCATCATCACCGCCGTCCAGATCATCTCCTTCAAGGAGGTCATTGCCATCTCGAGCGGAGCCAGTCGCGCCCGGGACATCCAGTCTACCAAGAGCTTGAACTGGTACTGGCTGGCGATAGCTATGTACTTTCTCCATGGCGAGAGCGTCATTTACTACTTCAAGCATATTGTCATGGTCGATAGGGTCCTCCTGCCGCTGGCTACCCACCACCGCTTCATCTGCTTTACCCTTTACGTTGTTGGTATGTGCAGCCCCTTCTTGCCCCTAGAGGCAAAGGCCAAGCTAACAAACTCGCGCCAGGCTTCGTCTTCTTCGTCAGCACCCTCAAGGGCGGCCACCTCAAGTTCCAGTTCACCCAGTTCGTCTGGGCGCACATGGCCCTGTTCCTCATCGTCGGCCAGTCGCATTTCATCATGAACAACGTCTTCGACGGCCTGATCTGGTTCTTCCTCCCCGCCGCTCTCGTCATCACCAACGACATCTTCGCCTACGTCTGCGGCATCACCTTCGGCCGCACTCAGCTGATTAAGCTGTCTCCCAAGAAGACGGTCGAGGGTTTCCTGGGCGCCTGGGTCATGACCGTCCTCTTCGGCATTTTCCTCACCCATATCCTCATGCGCTCCCGCTTCTTCATCTGCCCCGCTAACGACTTGGGCGCCAACATCTTTACCGGACTGGATTGCGAGCCCAACCCGGTGTTCATTCCGCAGACCTGGACCACGCCCGATCTGCTGTTCTTCCCGCCCAACACGCGCTTCAGCATCACCATGGCGCCGATGCAGATCCACACCTTCTTCTGGGCCACGTTCGCTTCGCTGATTGCGCCGTTCGGTGGCTTCTTTGCTTCGGGTCTCAAGCGCACGTTCAAGATCAAGGACTTTGGTCACTCGATTCCGGGCCATGGAGGTATTACCGATCGCATGGACTGCCAGTTCATCATGGGCTTCTTCGCCTATATCTACTACCACACCTTCATCGCCCAGTCCAAGGTCGATTTCGACGAGGTGTTGGAGATTGTGGCGACTCGGTTGACTATTGAGGATCATAAGAAGCTGTTGCTTTTCATTGCCAAGTATCTGGTCAACCACAACGCTATTGATCCTTCGGTGAGTGCTTAGCCTGTTTCCTGTGCCGGTTGGCCACCGATCATTGACTAACATTGTTTTCAGATTGTTAACGCCGTGGAAAAGTCCTTGACTAACCATTAAGGTGGCGAAGTGGCGTGTAATAACATTGGGGTAAAAAAGCAAGCTGGACCCTTCGTGTGGTTCTAGCTGCACTTTTGAGGGAGGGTGGTGTTTTTCAACCTTTCAACCTGGGACCTGATGCGTCCCCGGTCTTTCAACAGGTACTTGCGCTTTTGGGAAGGGCGTTGATTGCTTGCTTCTTCAACCTTTCTCCGGCACACACTTTGCAACACATCGTTCGCTTGGAGTTGTGGGCTGACTGGTTGGTCTAGCAAGCCACTGCATCATATTGCATAGCAGAGCATATAGCGCGGTTGTCGAGACCACCCAATTCTGTATCAAGCATATGGCTATTGGTGTTGTGAGGCAGCTTTCGCGATGATAGATTAGTAGTCAACTTCTTGGTTACCATTTTTCTCTTTTGTTTCCTTGGTTCTTAGTCTAGATTCGTCCAATGTTGCGTTCGATTCTGCGAGCAGCCAGCCACAAGTCATAGTTGGGATGGAGTGGCCCAATGATGTTCAGAGCATCCCTCAGCTGTATGCGACATTTCTTGCTACAGCACCATGATACCCGAAGGTCTGGATTCTGGGATGAACGATGAACCCCTCTCCTTGGTATTGGTATAAGGTCGGCATTCCCTCGCTACCCCTCGGTTTTTGAGTTCCAGCTCCTCCAACCCTAATCGTCATTCACTGCTCTTGGTTTCCGAGCATCATTGCCCTGCCTACTGCCCTGTGTCCAAGCAAATTCTATTCTTCCGATACAATGGTGAGATGTCAAATCGCTTTCCATCATTCACCAGTTCGCTTGGTCGCCCCCCTTCCGCCCCTCCAACCCCAATCTCCTACCTCAACTGACAACTAACCAACTCCAACTGTTAGGCATCCCCAAGACGAAACCTCCCGTACTGCCTTCCAATCAGGTGAATCGCGACGGCGATAACACCGACCCTCTCCGTCCGTGAAGCCGTAACGGCTGTTCAGGCAGCACTTAACAGAACCGATTGAGACAAGGGAATAGCAATTCCTCCAATGCTCCAGGAACCTGCCATAGCTCCAAGGTCATCTCCCTTGTACTTGATCCTTTTTTTATTTTCTAGTTCTGAATGATAATCGTCAAACCAGCAACATACGAGCTCCAGAGCTAATATTAACCTCCGGCCAAAACCAAACATAACCACCAGACTCCCAACTTTTTTTTCTAGGTTGTCTATCAATCACCATCTCTCATTCATCTCACTCACCGTCTCAGTTTATCTCTCGGAACGCAACGATCAAGATTTGATGGCTACCTGCCCCCACCTCTCGACCTCTCATTGACATAACCCAGCTCCCCAGAACTGGCACCAGGATGATGAAAGACGGGGTAATCTAGAAGTATCTTCTCTCTGCCATCCAACGACGACAAATTCCCACCGTCTGCAACAGATATGCGGATGCTGCCAAGCCACATCAGCTTGCCCTCGATTCTAAACCCGACACGTGGAGGGTACTGTATATCTCCCCTTGCTCTGCCCCGACACGTATAAGACATTTCTCCCCTTGCATTGCCCAACCAACCAACCAACCTTGAGACAGAAGAAACTCATAAAGCATTACTTCCGTTTCTTCCATGAAAATACAAACACCGTGATCAGTAACCTCTCGACCCAAAATCCAACAAAATGGCAGGCATTCAACCTCGGCTACGACGCTCCAAGTATTTTTGGATTGGTGCTGCACAACAGTGCACAAGGGGATGGGATGTGGAACGACGACGGAAGGTCTGGAAGTATCGATGCGATTCATCCAGGATAGGTAACAAGGAGCACGCACGCAACCTGTTTCCGAGTTCTGAAATGTTTTGTGGATTACACTTACAATTCCTGATGGTGCTCGCTGCTACAGAAAGATGAGACTCCCTCGGTTCTGGATGTACCGAGAATTTGTATGCGGGGTCGAGATACAAGAAGACGTCGACGACACCGTCGTTTCGATGTCTTCTTACCATGATGTCGGCCATTTCCCCGGGAGGGAGGGGGCTTGGGTGTATGGAATCACTCAACGCGAGCGGTTCAATCATCCCTTGGCCTCGCCCGGAGCACGTTAGTTTGGTGGTACAAATTGTCAGGTCTCTGACTCTCCAGGGACGGGGCGGGCCAGGGTGAGGGTGAGGGCCGCCGACCGGCACGAGGAACAGGGAGCAGAATTTGCAGGAGGGAAATTGGAAATGATGGGTTGGACGTGGAAGGGGATGGGGAAGAAGGGGAGTACTCGTCGGTTAGGTGGATTCGCTTCAGGGACGAGGAGAGTCGGTTGGCTGGCGAAGCGAATCCACCTAACCGACGAGTACGATTTGTCTGTGAAACTGGAACTGCTCCTCATTCCGAAGACTTGGGTATGAAAGTGCACTTCTTATTGTTGGAAAAGTTGTTACCGATGCTGATGGGCATGGAGGAGGCGGAGAGATTGCAGCTGATTTGGGCGGGAGAGTGAGACCTAAGGGGTGGTTTGGGCACATCGCACCCGACATCAGAACAGAATGGAGGTGGATTGTAGAGGGAAGCTTAAAAGGCTTACCCTGAGTGAGCAACGATCAGGTAGGGAAAAGGGAGGGAAACGCGGCTCGGACGATGGAAAGTCCTTACTGTTTGGCGTATGGTTACCTTGAAGATAGAATAGCTCTAGCGCAAATAGCGATATCAATGGTATGATGAGCACAGAAATAGAAGAAGAACGCATAGGTGTGTGGTTCATGTCATCATCATTATGTTTGTACAAGATCAAGCGCCGCCAATGTATACAAAAAAGTGTGTGGTATCGCTTTCAACTATTCAACTCCCATCCCGACCCTCCCTGCTTTTGTTTACTGTTCGTTGACGAAAAGACCAGCCATGCCCATACCAGTGCCAATGCACATGCTCGTCAACAGAACCTTCTTGCCCGATTTCCTGCACTCGGCCAAACCAGTGACAATCTGTCTAGCACCGGTGGCACCGAGGGGATGGCCAAGAGCAATAGCACCACCGCGGGGGTTCATCTTGTTCCAGTCGAGCTGGAGCTTGTCACGGCAGTAGACAGCCATGGAAGCGAAAGCCTCGTTGATCTCGACGACATCAATATCGTTGAGGGTAAGGCCGTGCTGGCTGAGAAGCTTGGGGATGGCGATGGAGGGGCCGATACCCATGATGCGAGGAGCAAGACCAGCAACGGTCGAGCCGACGTACTTTGCGAGGATGGGCTGGCCGAGCTTAACGGCGGTAGAACGCTTCATGAGCAAGATGGCAGCGGCGCCATCGGTAACCTGGGAGGCGTTACCGCCGGTGGTGGTGGGACCCCACTGGGGGAAGGCAACGCGGATCTTGGCGAGACTTTCGGCAGTAGTGCCGGGGCGGATACCCTCGTCCTTGGTGATGGTGACGTCCTTCCACTCGCCGTTGGCGTCCTTGACGCGGGTCTTGATGGGGACGATCTCGTCGTCGAAGAGGCCGGCCTTCTGGGCGCGCTCGGCACGCTGGAACGACTCGGCGGCGTACTTGTCCATCTCCTCGCGGGTAATGCCGAAGTCGCGGCTGACGTTTTCCGAGGTCCAGCCCATGGGCTGCATGCAGTCGGCAGACTCTTGGGACTGGGAGGTGACGGCCTCGTCGAAGGGCTTCTCGAGGGCGTCACCGCCAACGCTCATGGACTCGGCGCCCAGGGCGATGCCGACCTCGATGGAGCCGCACGAGATGGAGTGGGCAATGTCCTCGACGGCCTTGAGGCCCGAGGAGCAGAAGCGGTTGAGCGAGTAGGCGCCGCTGGTGTTGGGGAAGCCGGCAGCGAGGGCGGCGGCGCGGAGCTTGTAGGCGGCCTTGGCATCGGAGACCTGCAAACACAACAGCCATTATTAGCATGTGAAGCGAGTCCCTTGTGACAGTCACTGGACTCCGTACATTACCCATGGCGATATCCTCGACGAGCGCGGGATCAATCTTGGAGCGCTCCCTGACCTCCTTGAGGGTGGCATAGGCGAGATACTCGAGCGAGGTGTCCTTGAAGCCGCCCTTCTTGGCCTTGGCGAGGGGGGTGCGGATGGCGAGGGTGATGACAATGTCGTCGGGGTTCTTGGCCGTGATGTTGCTCAGAGCGCTACCTGGGGTCAGGTGCTTGAGGATGGAACCGAGACGTTCGACGGCCATTGTGACTGTTGTTGTGGTGTTTGTTTGTTTTGGCGGTGATGGTTGGGTTGGTTGGGAGACGAGGTTCAAGTTATCCGGCGGCGGGAGTTGGGACAGGAATCGACAGCGACAACGACAAGGGAGACGGGGACGGAGACGCGGCTGCTGTCGTGGTTAAAAGGGATCCATCGGCCATGGGCTGGCGGGAGTGGTGGCGGCATCTTGTTCGTCTTGATGCGACTGGAAGAGTGGGGTTGTGTTTGCCGAGGCACAAAGTGTCGATGGTTCGGTTCGGTGTTTGGACTTGGTTTCAGCGGTGGCTGTTACTGGCTGTTAGGGAACATTGGGGTAAAGAGATCCTGTAGTGGGTTCGTGCCGCTGGAGCACCAAAATGTCCGGGGCAAACCGTTTTCCCCGCATGGGCGTGACGGGGATTGCCCAGACTGCCGCATCAGTCCTTAACAGCTGCCCCCAACTGCACTGACCACTGTTCAACCGATGGTCAACGGCCGGGCGGCCCGGGCAAACGTGCAACCCCACCCTCGGCAGTTCATCCTTTTTCCGTGTCCAACACCATCATGACCTCTTTTTGAGGAGGCATATTAGCCGGACAATGGCGACACAAGATATCAAAAAGGAGCGAAGACGATATATGACATCTTTCACCAAGAAGTTCTATGCGATTGCGCATATCCTCTTTACCTCATTGGCGACCTCATCCCCCTCTTCACAGAAACAATGCGACAACTTCCTGCCTGCCGCGGCCACAGGCACATGAACACCTAGTACACCTAGTCACATCCATATGAGATGTGCCAGGACAAACAAGTTGAGGTTCACATCCCTCCAACAACAAACGCCTTGGCCATCACAGATCAATCCGACTTCATCACCAAAGCGACACCGAGTGGCTCACCGTGGCTGGCGGACATGTCTAGGGCTGACAATAGTTCATCGGATGCCTGCCATTTCCGCAAACAGCCTAGCCCGCTTTGCCATTTCTTCAAGGACCTTCCCATCCCTGGATTGGCGCCAGTGCACGGGAATTCAAGGACATGGTTTGTTTACTCTATCGGCACCGTGGACACCCTGATGGGCAAGCTGATGATCCATCCATTGATTCTGTTTTCTTTCTTCTTTTCTTTTTGGCGTCATGAGGCTTCCGATACCTGAAGATGGCGTTCCTGTCACCTCCATGGCTGCCGTGCCATCCCGACCTGCTACACTACCTCTAGACATCCAGGATGCTTACCTTATCTCTGGCAGCACTCTCAGCTCACTGCCGTCAGCCCGCAGACGCCATCGAATTTCCACATCGGAACAGGAACGATTCCTTCGGTTCTGTCGACGCGCATGACTGGGCGGTTGCAAAATGGCAAATACGAGGCTCGGCCACCATGATGAAGAAAGCTGAAACTGACAAGCTTCGATGGCCCTTTTTCTACTTGTTGACCTGCTGCTGCTGATGACATTTAGAGTTCCAGCTTCCACTTTACAGTTTCGACGGCCGATAGAACGAGACAGGACCTTCTCACGACATCCTTAGCTGCAGCAAGGACCAGCCTCGGTACGACCTTTATAACGGTGCAAGTATCCGTTAGCTCTCCGGCGTCGCATTCGTCGAGTCGTTATCAACAACCGCCGATGCCTTGAATCGCTACACTGCATTGCTTGCCGCCGCGACGATCCTTCGAACTGAGTCTGATCCGATATCGATCAACTTCTACTTCAATCCCAAACCAAGAGGCCTTCGATCCGATCCCATCACCACAACCGCGCCCTCGACATGTTTACCCGAGCCATCGCGGCCGCTGCCGCCCTCTTGGTCACATCCGCTTCCGCCAACTCCAAGCGCGGCCTAGTCTTCACTCCCAACTCGACCTTCCCGCACGACGCCTACATTTGGACCGCCCCACCTACCTCGCTGACATGGTACTACAACTACAAACCGCTCCCTTCCCAGATCTACTCCAACGTGTCCCAATCAGACTTTGAGTTCGTTCCCATGCTCTGGGGCGCTCCCTCCGACATCAACGACAAGTCCTTCTACAATACCATCAAGACCTTGATCGACGAGCGCGGTGTCAATATCACACACATCCTAACGTTCAATGAGCCTGATGGGCCAGGGGAGTATGGTGGGAGCGACATTGACCCCGAGGTGGCCGCCCAGGTGTGGGTGAACAACATTGTGCCGTTGCAGGAGGATTACAAGGCACTAAGAGTAGGGTTGCCGGCTTGCACCGGTGCTCCCGCGGGGATGGACTGGTCCAAGAAATTTTTGGAGGCTTGTTCTAGTCTGATCAGTGAGGATGAAAAGACCAAGAACTGTACCTTCGACTTTGTCCCCATCCACTGGTACGGCAATTTCGAGGGGCTGGCTAGTCATATGGGGGAGTATTCTGCTGCGTAGGTCACATCCTTTCACCCTTCTCCTCGTTTCTTGCTCTCCACGAGCACAGACTAACCTCCGGACTGCACAGGTTCCCAAACAAGTCCATGTGGGTCACCGAGTACAACCTCGCCAATGCCAACCTGCAAGAGACCCAAGCATTCTACAAAACGTCGGCCGAGTACTTGGACCGGCTGGACTTTGTTGAAAGATACTCCCTTTTCGGTGCTTTCCGCGCAGATGTGTCCAATGTTGGCCCTAATGCTGCCATGTTGAACCGTGATGGCGAATTGACGGATATCGGGGCTTGGTACCTCGGGAGACAGGCGACCGGAGTTGACCCGAACAGTGGTAAGGGTGGTAAGGATTCGGGTGCGTTGAGGGTGTCGAATCCCGGCCTTCTGACTTTGCTACTTGTCTCCTTGCTTGGTTTGGTGAACTTTGCGTAGTGACTGATTTACGAATGCAGGTGCAGGATAGAGCGTTGGTTCTTCTTAGAGGTATGTTTTCTTGGCTTTGTTGGTTCTTTTCTTGGAAATCCATAGATAGAGCTGCTTTTTTGGCTTGAACTAGAAGCGCAGATGCCACCTTGGCTATGAATAATGTCTATATCTTCACGTTCACGTTTACTTTTCAACATAGATCACACCGAATGTGGCATCAATACTTTCACGACCTCTTACTCAGACCCCAAGCCGTTATTCAACCCCAGGCCGGATATACACACAACCGAGGATGCTCATTCATGCCCAGTCATCCCCAGGAAAGGGTTACAATCTGAATTGTAGGGGTTCTCCCATCAGTAACACCGGAAGTCTCGTCTTGGCCAGCGTCCATACCAGTGCACGTGTATACCACGACCTCTCACACATTGTTTACCGCAAACCACCATAGCACTGCATTCAGCAATCGATCGCCACGTCGTTTCTCAACTCTTATCTTCAGGGGCCAAGAGGGGCTCAACAAATCCCCACCTCATCCTTATGCGCCCCATTGCAATCCCTGTCTTATATGGACGGCAAGCGAACCATCCAATAAATGGCATTTATGAAACAGACCGTTGTGCCCACTGGACCCGCTTGATATCTTGATTCCGCGCGCGGAACTATGCGGCCGCTCCAAAAGCTCCGTAAGACTGGAACGGGCCAGTCCAATGTCCATCGGCTTCTCACCGTTGAGGTATGCCAATCTTGTTAGAAAGTGTCACCGCTTTCTCCCACGTTACCATGTGTGCATGTCACCGCTTAGCGCTCACCGTTACAAACCTGGAACCCTTGTGCCGCTAGCACAACAGTTTGACAACACCGCAGAACCATGACTTCCCCGCTCAACCGAGCCAGGCACCGAGATGGGAAAACGTGTCCTGGATGTCAGGATGTCCCCCGTGGGGCGGCAAGCTTGGGGGGGTTATATAAGGATGAGAAAGGGATCCTGATATTCTGACTTTTGGATGTTCTACCATCTTCTCACTCACCTTTCTCTCATCCATTCTCACCTCAGTCTCACAAGAGACACCACCACATTCAAGATGGCTTCTACTACTGACTACAAGATCGACTTCACGGTATGTCCTCTCGCCTTTCACTGCCTTCTTCTGCCCCTGGCGGCCCCTCTCGTGGGCTGCCCTTGCCGCCCTCAGTTATCACCACTCTCACGCTCCCACACATGAACCACCTACTAACACATCTCCAGACCTTCTACAACATCATCAACAATGAGTTGAAGTCAACCCCCACCACCCGCACCGCCATCAACCCCTCCACCCTGGCCCCCCTTCCTCCCGTCCCCGTCTCCACCAAGTCCGACGTCGACGCTGCTGTCTCGGCCGCCAAGGCCGCGTTCCCCTCATGGCGCGACACCCCTATCGACGAGCGCTCTGCCCTCATCAACACCTTCGCCGATGCCATCCAAGCCCAATTCATGGAGTTTGCCTCTCTGCTTTCGCTCGAAGGCAAGCCCCCCATGGCGGCGCAGTTTGAGACCAACTTCGCAATCCAGCATTTGAAGGGAACGGCGCAGCTGAGGTTGCCGGAGGAGGTAATTGAGGATAACGAGGAGAAGCTCGTCAAGGTGCGGTATACTCCCCTTGGTGTCGGTGTGGGTATCATCCCCTTCAACTACCCCGTGTTTCTGGCTCTCGGCAAGTTGGGACCCGCGGTGTTGGCTGGAAACACCTTCATCTGGAAGCCTTCGCCGTACACCCCCAACACCGCGCTGAAGCTCGGTGAGCTGGCCGCCAAGATCTTCCCCCCTGGTGTTGTCCAGGTTTTGTCTGGCGAGGAGGATCTCGGCCCGTGGCTCACTGCTCATCCCGATATCCGCAAGATCTCCTTCACCGGCAGCACGCCGACGGGCAAGAAGGTCATGGCTGCGTGCGCCAGCACGCTCAAGCGCGTGACGCTCGAGTTGGGCGGCAACGACGCGGCGATCGTCTGCGAGGATGTCGATCTGGACAAGGTGGTGCCCAAGCTTGCTCTCGGCGCCTTCAACAACTCTGGACAAGTCTGCGTCGACATCAAGAGGCTATTCGTCCACGAGAAGATCTACGACCAGTTCCTGGCCTATATGGTCGAGGCCGTCAAGACCTTCAAGTTCGGTGGGTCCGACGACACCGAGGGCGCCTTCTTCCCTCCTGTTCAGAACTTGATGCAGTTCGAGAAGGTCAAGGATATGTTTGCCCAGATTGAGAAGGAGGGCTGGAAGCCTGCTATTGGTGGTGAGGTCGAGGCCGAGGCGGGCGAGAAGAAGGGATACTACTTCAAGCCGACCATCATCGATAACCCGCCTGAGGAGTCCAGGATCGTGCAGGAGGAGCCGTTTGGCCCTATTCTGCCCATCCTGAAGTGGAACGGTGATGAGGATGAAGTGGTCAGGATGGCCAACAACACCGATATGGGATTGGGTGCCTCTGTCTGGAGTAACGACCTGGAGAGGGCGGAGAGGATCGCGAAGAGGCTGGAGGCTGGCAGTCTCTGGATCAACACCCATCAGGATCTGCACGCTAACGTGCCGTTTGGTGGCTTCAAGCAGTCCGGCATGGGGCACGATTGGGGTCTCGTCGGTCTTAAGGGCTGGTGCAACACCCAGAGCTTGCTTTTGAGAAGGTCAGGGGGTATTATTTAAGGAGCGATAGGATGCATCTTGTTAGAAGAGTGAATTTGAAGCAAAGCGTGTTATTTTCACACCTTAGAGACATGATCCAGACCCAATCGTGACAGGTGTGAGATGCCAACGGCCCACCGAAACGCCGCTTTACATTGTTACTGCACATATCGAAGCTCTTCATGCTGGTAAAGAAAGTCCAATGGTCATTTACGTCATTACAGTCGTTTGACAATTTCCTATATATTCGTCCAGAACCCGAGAATTCTCCTTGCAAATGATTCTTTCCCTCTGAAACAACATTCCCGTCTGACAACAAGCAGAGCATCCGATCCCCCAGATCATCCACCTTCTACGATACCACATTTCCCAACCCTCCACCTCCCTGTCAATATACCGCCTTCTGAGCCCATGCCTATCCAGTTTTCGTCCATTTTACCAGGGCAAACCTTTGATGAAGCACCCATACTTCATGTAATTGTCATGAGCTTCCTCTAAACCGGCCCCGAAAGCATTGTCCAATCTCCCCCCTTCCATGATATAATACATGTCGAGTCTACCCCATGGAATGCATGGAAATTGGGAGGGAAATTTCGGCTCGCGGTTCCCTCCAGCTTTGTCAATAATCTCAGTCAGCAGACGGACCTGCCAGCTAACGTGGGTAGAATAGGGGCCCTTCCCGTCGTCCAGTTGACGCTGTACTTCGTCGAGTGTCTTCAAAAACCGGCGCAACTGTTCCCAGACAGGTTTCCGACCGAGCCATTCTCGAGCGTTCGGGTAGTACTTGGGTTTATGCTTCCTGACCGTGCAGTACACGGCTTGAAGAATGTACCCAAATCGGTGTGCAAGTGTCTGGTAGGTCTTGTCTTCAAAAACGCGCTTCATATCGTCTTCTGTGAGGGTTGGAAAGATCCATGACGCCGGCCAGGGACTTAGGTCGACGGATGGGGATTCAGCTTTGGGGAGACTAATATGCGCAAACCGGCGCCTGAATTCCTCCCAACAATATGGAACCTCAACGGTCGGGGGTGCAGGTGGCGAGTCTGGCGGTAGGTATGGTATCTGATGCCACTCCATCAGCTGATCCAGCGTCGGGTTTAGTGGCATTGGTGGTAGCGAAGGCGGAGTCTCCGCGTTGATCGGCTCCGTGTGAACAGTTTGCTCGGCCATGGTTGAAGAATTGAGTTCTGGGGGTTGACAGCGAGCTGTTCTGGGGATGCGTGACGGTGTGCGATGGTCAGAGAATGTAAAACTGGAGTCACCAAAGTCGAGGAATCACTTGGTTTGTTCCGCAGAGGTGCAGTCGCTGCTGCATACTCCCCTGGGGAGGACGACGCCCTTTTATGCCAAGGACCGTTCAACTGTTTGTACACACAATGAGAGCGTGTTGGTACGTTGGCAGTTCATGCGCTCGATCCAAGGTCATCTGAATCCAACTCAAATCATGAACTGAACAACAGCCCAGCGGCAAAGATGGGTTATGATCAGCAAGGTGTATTCACTTTGCTGCTCTTCCACTAAGACATAGAGCTCCTTCAGGGCAACGAAGCGTTGGTATTAATAGGATGAACCGATTGCCCCGTCACGCTGCACTTCTCGGGCGTTTACGGAGGAAGTTCAATGGAAGGCCTGATACGAGTTCGAGCGCGATCCACTTTGACGCGCTCTAAGAATTTGTTGTCGGTGGATTAATTGACAAAGGCAGGCGTGAAACATGAAAGAAGGCCCTTAAAGCGTCACATGTAGTGTTCAAAGGCAGGCTTGGTCTTTTGAGCAATCACCAACGCAGGCTCACCAGGATGGACGTGGTGTTGTTGGGTTGGCGCCGAGTCAAACGTCCCGTCCCAACTGCCAACGACCCGCGCCAACACAGCTTCAAACAATCACTGCGCATATCAAAGTTCGTTACAGACCTACGGAGATCCGGAATGCAAAGATCATTTGGCTGATGTCACCTCTCTTTCACCATACCAGAGGTATTTCTCATCGATTGACTTCAAGGACTGCCTAAATCCACCTGTCGATGCCGGACAACCAGACTCGAACGCATTCAGCTCCTCCATACATGTATCCAAATCATCCAACAATCCACGAGGGTACCTCTACCCTGTTCTCCAACCCACCAAATTTCACTCTTCAGCAGGAACGCCAGTTAGTCCTAAACACAACATGGACACTTCCGTCAAACGAATCGACCTATCGTACAATTTGACATCACATCAGCCAGCTGTCATACCCAGGTCCCTCCTCCTCACCTTTCCCTAGCATTCCTGCCACCTGATTGCAATTCGCCAAGGATTGCTCACCGTCATGATGCCCTTGTTTGGGGACGTTATCGGCGCAATGCGGACCTCCGAGTTGACATTGAGGATGGCTGTCGCCGCTCCGCACCTGCTCCACGACTGCACGCCCACGCCTGCCAGCATGGAGTAGTTGTCGTCGTAGGGGCTGGCCAGGTTCTTCTGGAAGACGACTTCCTGGCTGGAGTCGCCCGAGAAGGTGTAGCCGGCGCGGCAGGTGCCGGTTTGACCTTCGGCGAGGGAGGCGTAGCCGATGAAGCGGGTTTCGATGATGGACATCCTGGTACACTGTCAGTGAACCGCTTGGAGCTGAGGGTGGGGGTAAGGGGAAGAAAGATGAGGAGCGTACTGGAAGCCCTGGGGAAACTGCAAGTTGATGCTCACGCGGCAGTTCTTCCTGGCATCAGTGGCGGTAGAGCCCGGACCGACCGACACGGCGTATTGGTCAAAGGAGACATCGAAGATGGTGCCGGTTGCGTCGATGTTGACCCAGGCATGGCCGGCCGGGCAGCCGGAGCCGATGGCGCTGACGCTGATGATCTTGACGTCGGATGGGGATGGAGCAGGAGGGACGAGGACTTGGCCCACGGGTACGGCGGCAGCAACACCGAGGAAGAGAGGTAGGATGGAACGCATGTTGAAAGGATTTTGAACAATGGAGGAGTGGCTGGTGTATAGTGATGAAGTGACTTGGCTGTGGCAGAAGGGCAATCTTCAGGTGAGTTATTCCTCTCTTTATACTCTATTTACCCTGCCCCAGTCATTTAGAACACCTCCGTCGAGCTACTAATGGGTTTAAAGAAGCTGGGCAAGTCAAGCTCCTCTATGCAAGTGTTTTTAAACCTGGAACATGACGGCTTCAGTGCTCCGGAGACAAATCAGGCAAAGTATCGCGAGTCGATAATGTCTTGAGGGACTTCTGGATTCTTCATGCCCTCCATGCCACGTCACAGAAGCGTTTACCTCCTAGCGAAACCCTGAGAACATCATGAGCGGGCTCTTTTCGATGAATTCCCAATCACCGGAAATGTGCAACAATTACGAGACGGACAAGTCGTGCAACTGTTCGGAGCTGAACTTGGCTTTAATCTACACCGTCCCGTCAATGCAAGTCGATATTGACTCCAGACTGTAGAGTGGCTATGCTTGGTGACGGACTGTCATGGTCTTGCCTTCGTCATTGAGCTTGGCCAATTTGCAGTGCATCTGATAGATGAAGTTATCACCACTTCCCTCCCATCACCTGACTTTGGTGTGTGTGGATGGTTGCTTGGTGCTTCCAGGAGCCAGCTCAACGGGGTAACCCGCTTGCAATCACCTGTCGTGCGCTCTGCAAGTTAGATTGCCGCGCAACCTTCCTGGGTCTATCCTTGGAGTTTTGACGGCTTGATATGAATCTTCACGCCAAGAATCTTCCCGGGTCTTCAGGTCGGGTTCTTTGGAACTTTGGGTGCGGGGAATTAAGTCTAGAGGCCTGATTTGATGATTGGTTACCAACAAGCCACAATATCTTCACAATCTGGAGCAAAGCGTGACTTATCCGGATCTCTGGGGCCTGGATCTAGGAGGTTATGCCTACATCGCGAGATGCTACCCCTAAAGCAGCAGCTTCCCGCAGAAACCACTGGATTTATCTGCTTGGACACTACTAGATTGCATCAGGATATCTTCAACTCATGGTTCTAAACACCTCTACCGCAACAACCGAAGATATCCGCCTGGTCCATATCCCGGATTCCCGGAACTAGGTAATATTCGAGGTGGGTGACGGCTCGCTTAGGGCCTGATCGTTTCCGCTGTAAAAAGTTAAAAAGTTAGGATTTTTGGTGTAGAAAGACCTCTACTGCGTTGCTGCTTTACTGCGC
>RANZ01000590.1:0-19414 GCA_009805285.1 Neurospora terricola FGSC 1889 | reverse complement strand
TGGAACCTAAAAACGTATCCCCCGAGTCGATACGGTACACCTTGGCTCGAGGCACAACATGGAAAGAATATTCAGTAGACCGCTGCATCGCCGGATTTTATAGTTCTCACCTGTGCAAGGAGCTCTGGCTTTCGATTACAAGTAGCATCTTACTACCGAAGCTACTCCCCTGTTTATTTGTCTCTCTTGGCATCCCTCTCTCCAGCGAACCGTGAGCATACTGAATCCACGGCATGTCAGCTACCCTGCACGCGATATCGTTCCGGTCAAAAGCGCGACAGAAGGAAGAAGGGATGTTTGTGCCTTTTGAAATTTCCCCGGAGCATAATGGGATCCAGGTCGCCCAGTCGTAATGACGACGTTGGTGTGCAAACCCACGCCAATCAATGTCGCAGCTACAGTCGCGATGTTGGTGCTGAAAACAACGAAGTTATCCCGGGTGTGGGAGCATATCACAACGCCCGTGATTTCGCTGCACAGGGGACATGGCCAATGCAATCCATGACCCCGGAAGGAGCGGATGGAGATGGGGAGGATGATGGATCGAATGACGACCGATCACCAAGGCCTCACGTCCGTTATCCATACAACTCAATGGGCACCACCCCAGCTCACATGGACACACTCTCCACCATTTCTACCGCGGATCTTCCCAGCGTCCGTCGTCGTTCAACTGTTCGATCTGGTATTTTTAAGACCGTCGACGACTTCCAGGACTTTGATGTTGGTGGGCCTGGCTGGCACCGTACGCAGGCATTCTATAACCGACTTCCCGGGTCCTATGCTAACTATGATTTTGTGTAGCCGGCGCTCAACCCGGGCTTGATCCGAGGAAGGCAGATGGAGGACATGCCTCGATGCCTACTCTTAGTGCACCATGTGATATCACCGTGGTCGACTTCTCACACGATCGCCTTGCCACACATAGGCGTGACAACGAAACGTTCGCTACATTCATGAACCTGCCCCAGCCGGAATGGGTCAAATGCCGCTGGATCAACGTCAATGGTCTAAGCTGGGATGTCATCCAGTTACTGGGCCGGCGCAAGAACCTGCATCGACTTGCTATCGAAGATCTCATGAACACGCGAAACAGAATCAAAGCTGAATGGTGTGTATATGCATGCGGACCCTTCATCGGCTTGGTCAAGCTCTGACGAAGTGCTTAGGTTCCCAACTCATGTCTTCATTGTCTTGACGCTCCAGAAACTTGTTCACATACAGGACTCAGATGCCGAAGACAGCGATTCAGAATACGTTGGTAGCGATAAAGCGAAAGGCAGCGGGAGAAATGGTGAGTGGGGTGCCGATGGTGGTCCTAACCTCTATAGCCGCCTCAAAGAATATTTCACCAGTGCAAGACATGATTCCCCAGACCGAAAGCTCGAGAGAGGAAGTCATAATCTACCAGGTAGTCTTCGTGGCCAGACCGGCTCCTCACCAAGCTCCTTCCGCAATCCAAATCTTCGCGGGCTTCGGACACTACAGACGTACCACTCGAGATTGGATGAGCCACGCACACATTACGTGGAACAACACTCAGCCTTAGTGTCTAGGGATCTTGCCGTTGCCTGCGAACAGGTAGCCATGTTCGTCACTCAAGATAACACTATCATCAGTTTCTTCGAGTGTTCCGCTCAAGACGTTGAGGCTCCCATCATCCGCCGCCTCCAAACCAAGGATACCATCATCCGGCAGTCTTGCGACGCTTCAATGGTCGGCCAGGCTATCATTGACGCCATCATCGACCTAGCGATGCCAGTGACTACGTGCTATACCGAAGTTATTGGCGATCTCGAGCTTGACGTGCTTACCAAGCCCAGTATCAAGCACACCAAGAGCCTTTACATTCTCGTCACCGAGCTGGATGAACAAGATGCTGGGCTTTATAAACCCAGTAATCACTCTCATAAATGCTCTCCGCGACCACAAACCAAACATGTCGCAAGACGTAGCAACCAGGAATCTCCAAGACCCGAGTCATGGCGTCATCATTACACCGACAACTTACATCTACCTTGGAGATGTTCTTGATCACTGCCTCTTGATCACTGAATCATTGACCCAGCTGAAAGGCTCGGCCGAGGGCATGATTGACCTCATCTTCAACACGATATCGGCGAATCAAAATGAGTCCATGAAGCAACTTACGATAGTCACCATCATCTTTCTTCCCCTGACGTTTATCACCGGCTACTTTGGTCAAAACTTTGAACACTTTCCCGGGCCAAATTACTCGATTAACTACTTGTAGGTGACACTGCATACCTCCATTAGTCACTGCCCTGCTAATATCGAACCTGTAGTTGGAAAATTGCGGTTCCTGTGGTGTTGGCCACGGGGCTCCTACTACTGGCACAAGCCATCTACGATTATTGCAAATCGTGGGTGCAACAGCTCCGTATCGGGCAATTGAAAAGAGCGCGGAAGAGGCGTCGAGAAAAGAAACGAGTATAGATATATACCTCTCCGCTCAAGGTCGTCAGTCAAATAGCTATGATCTTACTGTTCCTGGTCAGCTTTTCTCACATGTATTGATATGCGCTGCCTAGAACGGCGCGCTACCTATTCTGAGTTCAGCATCAATGGGAAGCTTATCACCCCCGGTTCATGACCTTGTTTCTAAGTTCTCATGGATGTACTTGCTAACCTCGAGCACTGCCGTGCGGGGCGGAACATTGAAGCGGAAGAAGTGATTTAGGCGGCGGCACAAGTGCTATGCTGGCCGCTCTCCTCGCAGGCAGATACCCCATATGAAGCATTCGGCCCCGTTCGACAGTCAAGGCTTAAGCCCTTCACCCTTATTGTGATACTGGATTTCCCAGTCGGATTCATCGTGCTTGCAAGTTAGAAAGCAGCTTACCTATACCGACAGGTACTGACCGAGTCGCAGAAAGAGCAAGCAAAATGACACCAAATCCACGACCGTCCGAGGCCCACGAGCATAGCTCTGACCCGTTCAACTATATCGATCAAGCACAGCTGCTATACATCAATGGGCAATACCAACCCAGCTGAGACGGCGCCACCTTCCCCGTCAACAACCCCATGACCGGCCAACGCATATACGATTGCGCATCAGCTTCTGTCGACGACTACAGCCTTGCCATCGAAAACGCCTACGAGGCATATCAGTCATGGCCCAAAACGGGTTATACCGCTAGACGGATGATCTTCTTGAAGGCCGCCGATATACTCGAGTCGTATTTACATCAGGACACTGGTGAGCTAATGTCCCAGGAGATATCGGCGCCAGATTATTGGGTGAAAAAATCAATATTCACTCCACCGCCGGGACACTGAGGGAAATCGCCGGTCTGGCCACTCAGATACGAGGCGAAATTGTCCTGACGGATCGGCCTAGAACGACGGCATTCATGGAGAGACAGCCGGTCGGGGTCGTGTTTGGGATAGCTCCCTGGAAGGCTCCAGTAGGTGATGCAAAGCTTGCTCCGAGCTTGATACCCTTTGAAAAGCGCTGATCAGTATCAACAGGTGAATCTCACAGCAAGGGCTGTCGCCTGTCCTCTCATTTGCGGGAACACAGTCGTGCTGAAGCCATCTGAGTTCAGCCCCAAAAGCCAGCACCTAGTTGTGAGAGCCTTGACCGCCGCCGGGCTGCCGCCAGGATGCCTGAACTTCCTCCCTACGAGCCCGGAAAGAGCACCGCAGGTGATCGAGTTTGCCGTCAAGCACCCAAAGGTTCTCCGGGTCAACTTTACTGGAAGCGACCGCGTCGGAAGAATCATTGGTAGTTGGGCAGCTGAGTGTGTGAAGCAATGTATCCTGGAGCTTGGCGGCAAGGCACCGGTCATTCTCATTGACGATGCCAGCATTGATGCAGCGGTCGAGGCTGTGGTATTCGGCGCTTTGTCATATAGCGGGCAGATTTGCATGTCGACCGAGCGTGTGTTGCTTCACCGATCCATCAGTGAGAAGTTCAAAGCGAAACTTCTAGCTAAGGTAGCGACTGTGAAGACCGGGAACCATCTGGAAGATTCCGGTGTCTCGCTCTCGGGCCTTTTCACACCGGCGTCAGCGAGGCGCGTCATCGACTTGGTGAAGTCAGCGGTTCATGGCGGCGGCGCGAAGCTGCTTGCGGGTGACCTGGAAATCACGGGTCCCAAACAAGACCATTGTGAGGCCTCACGTACTAGAGGGGGTGAAGCGGGATATGGATATTGCAAAGAAGGAGTCGTTTGGGCCCATCATGATCCTCTCCGAATTCGAAACTGACGAGCAAGCAGTTGCGCTGGCCAACGATAGTGAGTTTTCACTCTGTGCAAGCGTTTTCTCGACGGATGTTGTCAGAGCACTCGACATTGCGAGGCAGGTTCGGGCAGGTGCTTGTCACATCAACGGGCCTACCGTGTATGTCGAGGCAACTCTGCCTCAAGGAGGGACCGGTGGAAGCAGCGGTTATGGTCGGTTCGGTGGCATGGCCGGGGTTGAGGCCTTCACGGAGAGGAAGATTGTTACCCTCGCTACATCCAAGCTGATGTATGCTTTCTGACGTAGTGCGAGTCATGACTTCTTGACCCCATTTCACATGGCCGTATTAACGTTACAATGGGCTGATGCTTCCTGTCTACCACTGTGAAGTGTGAACAATGACTGACTCCGACGATTTACTGTTCATGTCCATAATAGAAACAATTGTCTAGGCTTGCGGAAATGCGGTGCCGGATTGTAAAGCTGAGGCTATTTCGGCCTTTTGCCATATGGAGCTTATTCATCCCCCAGGCTGTTCCCATACTTTAGCGCTTCAGCCGACCACCTGACTCTGGTGAATACGAGGGCTCGACTAACGGCAATTGGTGCTTGGCTTTACTCCAAGTTCCATCAATGGCAGAGAAAACTTGGAACGGCAGCCGGCTTGCATATCGGCGCCATCCTAGTCTTTATTGGCGGCCACAACCGGATTTCCTATTGAGGTCACTGACGATCAAATAGTACAATATCACTGGACGTTGAAGAGTGAAGTCGTAAGGGCGGGCCCGACAACTGATGGACTCACCGTGTAATCGGAAAGGCTGGCGTGGTCGACCCTGCAGGAGCCTCCAGGGAAATCGTGCAGAATCGGCCTGTTCGGGATGAATAACTGCACAACCACGACATAAACCACATGGGCCGATGCTGATCGATGTCAGCGCGGAGAAACATGTGCTGGGCGGTCCAATCATGCGCTTGGTCATGGAGAAGAAGAGGCTGACCAAGGCCTCGGAAAGGTTACCTGAGATCGCTGCTACCGACGTTAGTCTATCGGTCAAGCGGTGCCACGGAATACGATACGAGATTCCACCAAGAGACACTACCCATTGGGCACGTTGCTGCGAAGATGGACCCTCAGATGAGGTGGTAGGTCAAGGATCTTGATGGTCCTACAGTGACACCAGCACGACCAAGTGGACCGCCTAGTGATATAAAGTGTCGGGTCGCTTCCCTCTGTTTTGTGTCCGATGGTGGTAGAACCAAGATCATCATCAGAATCTCACTCATCGATCTCAACATGACGAGACTCACTCTCCTCGGCGCGGCTCTTCTTGCCCTCGGCGACAGCGCCGTGAACGCCTTGAACAGCTGTGGACAGTCACAGTACGATCCTGCTCAGGTATGTCCTGGATGTCGAGACATGAGTGCTGCTGGACGAAGCCATCCGACTGACATGCGGGTGATAGTATGTCTGCTGGAGCAATCAGTTTCTCTGCCCCATCACGGCTGGCGAGCCCCTCTCGTTCTGCAACGGAGCGTGCTATAGCAAGTTCATGTACAAGTGCGAGAACAACGTCCTGAGCTTGCTGCCCGCTCACACTGGGACACCCTTCACCCTCACCGTGTCGAACCCAACTTTGCCTATCGACGGCAAGCCCGTGACTGCCAGCGGCCTGCACTTGAGCCTTGCGGGCAACACCAGCACCTACTGCCCCGTCGAGGTGGTTGGCGCCGCGTGCCCTCCTGGCAACATCACGGCCTTTTTTGCCGGCAACGGTGGCCTCTCCATGGACACCATGGTTCCCGGCGGACAGCAAGCCTATCTCGGACCGGACTGGAACATGCGCTACACCCAAGCTCACTCGGCCTACATTCCCACGGGCAGCCTGACTCAGGGCTTCGGTGCGTACGAGGGCGGTGGCTTCGTCAATCTGAACGGTAACGGCTGGGGCTGGGTTGCTTGCCCTCCTCAGGCCTCTGGCGGTGGCGGTACCGCGTGGAACCTGGTGGGAAGAAACGAGACCAACGCGGCTAGCTTGACCGCCTGCACTCCCGTCAACCTCAAGATCAACCCTCTCCCGTCTGGAACTGTTGGTGCCTGGCAGTATACTTAAGTGTGGATTCCCGAATATCGTCCTTTAGGGAGGAACGTCGATTGGGCGATCGAGGGGTCGTGTAGATAGGTGGAATAATACGTCATTCTGTACCACGAGATCTACGATCGTGTTTCCAATGTAATGTTACTCGAGGAGTGAGTGATTGCAGAGACGACGCGTGGTGGCCGGCATGCAATAGCATACGTACACCGAGCTTGCTGCTGTCTCGGAAATGCCGATGAGAAGACAGAACATTAGCAACGGTCCTGAATATTTCCAGAATCTCGCAATGAATGGCCCTTGGACTTGCAGTATAGACGCATGGTAGTTGAGACAACTAATCTCTTCCTCTCTTCTCACCGCCACCCATTTACCGTATTGTCTTGAATCAGATTGAAACTCTGGAATCAAGCCAGAGTAGGGGCCAAGCCTCGGTGGACAGCTTCGGGTTAAAGAGAGACAAGTACTCTATGGGAAACCAGCCTTGACAACAGGTGAGACGAAACGCCCCATCCGGCGAGACATCTTGTTCTCCGTCGGCAGAAACAGTAGAAGCGTCTACGGTGGCTGTTCCGGGACGTGTAATGGTGGATCGAACATGGCGGCTTCTTGGTCCTCGGGCAAGTTGTGGAAATACAACGTGGTGTTCCCAGCCCCGGAAGTCGTGCTGTGTACGGTGGATGGCGAGACATGATCAGGATCGCTCCGTGATTGAGGGTTTGAATCCCAGGCCTGTGCTATAGGATCCCGCCATTGGTGAAGTCGTCTTGGTAGGTGTTGTAGCCGTCGAAGTTGGGCCCGCCATGTCAGAACGCAAGGAGGAGAGAAAGACGGGAGGGTCAAGAAGTGAAAGCGAGAAGTGGAAGGCTGTCCAGGGGCCCAGGCTTTGGAGAAGGCGCTAACAGCCCTACAGCCCCACGAGAACCCCCGCTAACCTACCCACGCCAGCTCGCTTATACCTGCTTACAACGCAGGGGCACGCCTGTAACACCCCACCACGGGATACGGTACCTACCTACCTACGCTCGAGGGCTACGGCACTTCTCTCATTTACAACGTCCATCCGTCGTCCTTCACCTCGGCCTGAATAGTGGTACCGGTAGCTCACGATACCCCAGGTGAAGACGGTTTCGATAGTCAGCACACCCCCATCGCAGAGGGAGCCACAAGGTCCCTTCAGGATGCTATTTGGCACGCGGCGACAAGACTGCAATGGGGTAGCATTCCATTCAGATCAACCAGCATCACCCAACCGATTCCCTCCAGCAAAGTCACCATTGGGAACCCTACATGAATAACGGAAGCACATCAACAGGCTGCCGTTTCCAGGGACCTGATGGGGACTTGTATGTTAAGTGGTCCTCCTCCGACTGGCTGGCTTCACCTCTACACATGCGGGGCGCCCGACAGCTATGGCAGATGAGGTTAGAGTTTACCGTCTGACCGTCCATCATATCAACATCGGCGGCCGCTTGCGTTTCGATCAATAGAGGGCACAGTTACAATGGCGGAACCGATGGCTGCTGGTGCTGGTATAAGGTCATCGCCATGGACCTCCTCCTCCAGTCGGCTCGACCAAGGGACGCTTCTGCTTTGACGCGAGGACTAGGCCACCGGATATCAACCACCATATCAGCTATCCGACTACAGAAACCATGGCTTCACGCCGCGACGAAATCGTGGCCTTGACCGAGAGAATTGAGGCCCTAATCAACGACCCTCAGACCGTTACCGAGCTCAACGATGATGCCATGCGTCGGCGGCTGCGTGAAGCTGGAAGGAGGCTGAGCGTCGCCCTCGAAACACCGGGAGATACAGCCCACAGAGTCGTTTACTCGCCTCTGCACCTAGTCACCGCAAAGATTGGAGTCGACAAAGGCATTTTCAAGCGCCTGGCAGAAGCGGGTGAGACCACTCTCACGGCTAACGAACTAGCCCAAAAGACCGATATCGACCCGATCTTGATGAAGCGCCTGTTGCGCTACTACCAAGCCTTCGACTATATCCGGCAACCGGCCGACAACCAGTATGGAGCAACCAATGTTACCAAGTCCATGACTGGCCTCGCTCTGACCTCGGGGGCTGGACTCTTCTACCACATGAATGCTCCAACATTCATGGCTCTCCCCAAGTTTCTCGCCAAAAACAACTATCAGAACCCAAACGATATTTCGGATTGTCCCTTTCAGGTCGGCCACAATACGGAGCTATCTCTGTTCCCCTGGTTCCAACAGCGACCAGAAATGGGCCCCGACTTCCTCAACTGGATGAACAGCCACTGCAGCGATCTACCCCGGTTCTATGACAGCTATGATATCAAACAGGAGCTGTGGCAGAACGCTGATGCAGATACAATCCTGTTTGTTGATGTTGGGGGAGCCCATGGACATCAAACTCTTGGCCTCAAACAAAAATACCCCGACCAACCAGGCCGGTTTATCCTTCAAGACCAAGAGTTTGTTGTTGAGCAGGTGAAGGCCACGCCGTTGCCTGGCTTTGATGGCATAGAGGTTCAGGTTCATGATTTCTTCACTCCTCAGCCCCTTGAAGGTAGGTCATCAGCATCTGAACACGCCATTTACGCTTTCCTCCCCGGCTTGACTGCTAACACCAAAACAACAGGTGCTCGGGCATACTACTTCCGCAACGTCTTCCACGACTGGCCCAATGATATATGCGCGAAGATACTGGCGAACACTAGACTGGCAATGACCGAGGACTCGGTCATCTTGATTGATGAGATCGTTCTGTCTGAGCGCGGCTCTACTTGGCGAGCCACTCAGTTCGACATCGCCATGCTAACTCTGCTGGGAGCGTCGGAACGTACAGCTAATGAATGGCACACGGTGTTGGACGAGGCAGGCTTCAAGATCACAAAGATATGCCAGTATACGGAGGAATGTCAGAATGGACTGATTGTCGCAGTTCCCAAGTGAAGATAACGGGTCAGGATACATAGCTTGAGGATAGTCCAATCCTCAGAAGCTCTCCAAGGCCGCTATTTTGTCCATGCACCATCTACTTTGATGAACCAAGGCATGCAGCCTGCAGAGAGACATGCGTCGAAAAGAAGTCCCTAATACGGCTAGAGAAATGCCCTTCGACCAACCACAACAGTATGCAGGCCAAGGACACACACAGGTTGTGCACCGTCAATATCCTGTATTTAGTCCGATTCTGGCATCCACATTGCTTGGAGGGCAGGAGGGCCATCCTCTTCCAGTACATCACAAGTAGGCCATACATTTGCCTCTGTATTGCAGGTCCCTGTCCTTACACCTGCTGTAGAACCTCGAGAAACTGGTAAAATCGGATGTTCGTGACGTTGTCTTTAAACACTCTTGACAATCTCGTTCCCGTCACTCTCTGCACCCGCGTACTAGAGAAGCCATATTAATAACTAGACATCTCTTGCATGTTCATCATGGAACTTTCAAACCTCCATCGGCAATCTCAACATGGTCGCAACGTTTGATATCCCGGCCGACACATCTGCTTCACTCCTCAGCACGCTAGTGGATGAGATATCGTCTAGTGCGACTCTCCTATCTTCACATCTCGAATCCAGGCGATTACCATGGCCATCCTTTTCCGCCGATGGCCCCCCGCAGCCATTTCCCGAGGACAATGAAGAAGTCTCACGGGCACGTGTTGCTCTCATTGAAGCCACTAGATCCCTCCACGCCCTCGCCGTCGGGTCAGTTGAAACCACAAAGCACTTCTGTTTCAACGAGATCTACCTCCTCGGGGCAATGCAAGTCTTGTGTCATTTCGAGATCCCACAGAACGTCCCCCTCCAAGGAACCATCAGTTTCCTTGACCTTGCCTCCAAGACCGGCTTAAGCGAAGCTCTTCTTCCACGTTTTCTGCGTATGGCCATAGCAAACTTCTACTTCGCCGAACCAGAACCAGGTCTGGTCGCCCATTCAGCCTGGTCCAAACCACTTGCTATTGACGAGAAGATGCGCGCCTGTGTTTGGTTCCGCCATGCCGAGATGCTCCCTGCCGTATCCAAGCTCGTCGACATGGTCAAGCGGTACCCCGACTCCCCTGAGCCACAGGACACGGCTTTCTCGCTGGCGTTTGGAGACACCTTCTTCGGTTACAAGGAGAGACACCCGGAGAACATGGTCAAGTTTTCACAATTTGTCGACGCCTTTTCCGGTGGTAGCTCTGCCGATTCAGCCGAAAGCATTGCGCGAGCCTACCCTTGGGAGACACTCCCGAACGGGGCTCTGATTGTTGATGTTGGTGGTGGCATCGGGCATATCTCTGCTGCTATTGCGCAGGCACATCCTCATTTGCGCTTTCAGATGCAGGACTTTGAGGATTTAAAAGGCGCGGCCGAGGAGTTGATGGAGAGTAAGGGGGTCAAGGACAGAGTCGAGTTTGTGCCACATAACTTCTTTGACCCCCAACCAGAGCCGGCCAGAGGAGCCGCTGTCTACTTTATGAGGAACATTCTTCATAACTGGTCTGACCTGTACTGCAGGCGAATCCTGAAGCCTATCGCCGAAGCTATGGGGAAGGAAAGTAGGATCGTCAATTGCGATATTGTCTTGCCGGAACCAAATTCAGTGCCCAAGACACAGGACGCAATGACCAGGGCACTTGATTTGACAATGTTATCAATGTTCAATGCTAAGGAAAGATCCATCGACGAGTGGAAGGAGTTGTTTGCGAGCGCCGATGGCAGGCTTACGGTTACCAATATGATCGGGAAGCCGCGAATGAGGATGGACAGCTTGGTTGAGGTCAGGTTGTCACATTGAAAGGGATTGTACGTCATTTTACAGAGCAATACGACAACTCAATACACGGAAGCTTGAAGAGGCCTGAACAGGCTTTTTACGGTGAGGAAGAACATGTTCAAATTGGGCTAGATACGGACTCTCGGAGTACCACCGCTAACTCTGACCTACTACTCAGTCAATCCCAAGTCACTCTTCTCTTGATCATCCAACAGCCCCAGCGCTTGCCGCCGTGTTGGGGCATTTGGGTCGTAGTAAGGGACCTCAGCCAAAGACGTCACTCGGGTTCCGTGACGGGGGTGTCTGCCACCGTAGTCCCAGCTGGCGTTGTGGATGGTAATTCTGGTACGTTTCACTCGCGGTAAGTTACCATTCCCAACGTTCAACATCAAGAGATTACTCACCTATTATCCCACAATGCACTCGTCCCCGGTGTCCACTTGAAGCGCACTTGTATGTCGACGTTTTTCTCGTAAACATCATACAAGTAGTTCAGGATCACATCGCTCTCGGCCTTATCAAGCCCCACGATCCTCACCGTCATTGACCGATTCACCCACAATGCCTTCCACCCGGTAGCCGGATGAACTCGCACAAGCGGATGCGTGCGCTCAATGTACTTGGGTCCTGCATTGGGGTTCTCCCGATCAAGATATGGGTGTGCAGAGCGGTACACGGCATACTTGCCGTCGATGATCTTGCGGAACTCGGGCGAGAGCTTCTCATAAGCGCTGTAACCAGACGCCCAGAGCGTGTCTCCGCCGGTAGGCGGCACCGTATCGTTGTGCAGGTGGGTGATACCCGCTGGTTGACGCTCATGAACGAGATCGCTGTGCCAGTTCGAGGCACCGCCTGGGCGACGGAAGTCGGCCGGTCTCTCCAGCGTGAAGAGGTCTGGCCAGATGACGGTCACGCCTGGGATACCGGGCACTTGTGGGGTTTGGGGATGAACTTCGACCTCGCCAAACCACTCGCCCAGCTCCTTTTGTTGCTGGGGGGTGAGGTCCTGATTGCGGAAGAAGACGACGCTCCGTTCGGCAATGAGGAGAGCTAGCTCATCCCGCTGCTCAGGGGTGAGGTCCTTGAGTTGAAGACCTTCGATCTCGGTTCCGATGTGTGTGGTCAAGTCGGTCACCTTGGTTGCTGCTGAGAAGAGGTTCTTCTTTGACTTGTCAGCTCGAGCCCCCGCGTCCTCGTAAATTCGCTCTTCGTTGCGGATTTTGTAAACATCTTGAAGGTAGAGAGGAACGGATGGCCGGTATGGATAACCCTTGGAAAGGTCAATTCCGGCTTTGAGGAGACGTTGACGTGCTGGCCCCGGAAGAGGGAGAGTCTCCTTCCTGGGCTCAATCGTGTCAACGATGGAATCAAGAATCGGTGCGGGCGCCATGTTGTCGATGGACTAAGTGTATATCGTGCTTAGTTGGATGAGTGGTAAATGTGAATGTGTTGGTAAGCCAGGTATCGTCTTCGTCTTGGCGTCTGATTCCTTTTCCATTCTCTTTGGTGGATATATTGCACGTTTTATGTCTCTCGAAGTCCAGCAATCCATACTCATTCACCAGTAATCACCGCGTAATCGTTCCTCCAGAAGTCATACATCATGTTTGTTGAACCGGAACAAGTATCACACCGACCGAGGTGTGATTATCAAGCAAAGCACCTTGATTACAATTATGACTGTTACTCTTATCTATGGTCAAATCCGTTTTCGTTATTGCGGGATTGAAGAGACATACGTGCTCGTTGTGAGGGGTTCCCCTCCGTGGTGATATCTTTTTGAAGCCTCAAGTATACCAATTGGGAAAGCGGCCATGCATTGTTTTGCAATGAACAAAGAGAATGGAGTGGTATCCAATCGGTGGTTTTACAACATATGCGACGGGAAACGGTTGGGATGTTCGATGTGCCCAAATGGTTGGTGCCCTCTTTTTATATCATCTTGCGCCATCCGTCAGGGGGGATTGTGTGCTTTGCATTTGAACAATTGCACCACCAAACCATCATCTCCCCAAACACCACCGGGTTTAACACCCAAAATATCCATGGGACAACCAATACACGAATGAAATCTGAATCTAGACTAGACTTCACCCCCACGCAGAACAAGTGGTTGACCTACCATGGCAACATCGAGGCTCATGGCGCCTTTCTTAGACCCAGTGGCGACGCCTGCCACTCGTGGTTGTCGATATGGACACAAAAGGACTCCAAATAACCAAGTCCCTTGAGGTCGTACCCGTCGGCTTCTTGACAACACCGGCATTGTCGTTCGAGCATCATGTCGAAAAGCACAGATTCCGACGTCGTCACCAAGGGCGATCTTCAGGGCCCATCTAGTTCGCCCAAAAGTTTCAGTCACGAGTACAACTCAGATTCACAATCAACAGAACTCGTGCAAGAACAGCCCAAGAGAAGTTGGCGGTCTTACGTCTGGGACACATTGGACAAGTCTCCCGAAGAAAGGCGCTTCCTGTTCAAGCTCGACGCGGTGATTCTGACTCTGGCCTCCCTGGGATACTTCATCAAGTATCTTGACCAAGTCAACATCACCAATGCCTTCGTGTCCGGAATGAAGGAAGATCTGAAGCTGTTTGGCAATGAGTTGAACTACATGCAGACGTGCTGGACGGTTGGATATGTCATTGGCGAGATTCCAAGGTGAGCGACAACCCTCGATGACTTTTCTCCGGGTCCTTATCCCAACGCTAATCGTCTGATAGCAATCTCCTGCTGACTCGTATCCGACCATCCATCTGGATCCCGGCTTGCGAGGTTGTTTGGGCGATTTTGACCATCTTGCTCGCCAAATGCAAAACCACGACTCAAGTCTACGTCTTGCGTTTCTTCATCGGCCTGGCCGAAAGTGTCTTCTACCCGGGCATGCAGTACATTATCGGTTCATGGTACCGCAAAGACGAGCTCGCCAAGCGATCCTGCATCTTCCACGCCAGCGGCGCCATAGGCACCATGTTCTCCGGGTACCTCATGGCTGCGGTCCACAAGAATCTAGCCGGTGTCGGAGGATTCAAAGGCTGGCAGTGGCTCTTCATCATCGACACAATCATCTCCCTGCCCATCGCCATCTCAGGCTTCTTCCTCATGCCTGACCTGCCCGAGATTACCAAGGCGTGGTACTTCTCCGCAGACGAGATCGCCTTGGCAAAGGAGCGCATGCGCCTCGAAGGTCGTGCTCCCAGAGCGCCATACACCAAGGCCAAGTTTAAGAAGATCTTCTCCAGCTGGCACATCTACCTCCTCACTGCGCTCTACATCTTTTTTAACAATGGCAACGGAGCCTCCGGCCAGCCAGCGTTCCAGCTATGGCTCAAGTCGAAGSGACACTCCATTACCGAGGTCAACACCTATCCGACAATCACGGCCGCTATCACTGTGATCACAACGCTCATCTACGCCTGGACGTCTGATACCGTGTTCCGCGGTGCTAGATGGCCGCCCATTGTCTTTTCGGGTCTGGTGAACATTGTGATCTACTCCAGTCTAGCAGCCTGGAACATTCCCGACGGATGGAAATGGGCCTGCTTCCTTCTGGCGGGCTTCGGCGGAGGTATCAGCGGRCTGACGTTTGCTTGGGCGCATGAAATTTGCGGCGACGACAATGAGGAAAGAGCGCTGGTGACGGGTACCATGAATGAGATGGCCTATGTCATTCAGGCGTGGCTGCCCTTGTTGATTTGGCAGCAGGTGGAGGCGCCGGTGTACCACAAGGGGTATATGACCTCTATTTCCATTGCTGTGGCAATGATAGTTACTGCGTTTTTGATTAGGTTTTTACATCACAAGGAACGGGCAAAGAAGCTGCTTGCGGAAGAGCAAAATGCTTAAGGCGGCTGATAGCAGAATGGTGTGTAGAAATGATGATGTTATTCAGATGGCACCTGGAACTTCCTGTAACGTATGAATAAATGAAGGAGCTTGAATCGATTATTAATCGGTATTGATATTAGGATATTGTGGTGTAAGCCTTAAAAAAGGGCATGCTAGACCAACTGAAGCCGTCTAGTTGCTCCAGAATATCTCAATTGTGTAGTTACGCGAAAAGTTCTGGTGGTCTCATCGTGAAGTTCTTGTCGACGAGTGAGGCGGTTCGGAATGTTGATCGACGTGCAGTTGGAATGGCATCTCGTCATTCAAGGGAATATGATGTGAGGTGTCGTCGTGCGGGGGTCACTGGTCAGCTGTACCATTGTTGGCTTTTATTTGATAACAACCATCCGTCGCCTATTGATACGCAATCAGATAGGAGATGACGTGCTCTGTCAATCGTTCCTGAATGAGACGATTTGACGGCGCGGAGTAATATATTCGGCCGCGGGATGCCTTGATGGTGTTGAGGAGATATAATGACAGACACTTCGGAGGTTGCCGCGCAGAGAATAAATTGTTGCAACAAMGCAAYTTACAGCTTSWACAYCATTCTCCTTGTTGGCCATCACATCGTCTTGMCTTCAACATTGATATCATGYCCGCCGCAACAGCGRGATTCCCTCATGCCTTTGTTCCCCATCTACCCCTAAAGGCCGACCGACACACTCAACTTGAACCCCAAATAGCCATGCCTCTCATCGTGGATACCGACTCCGAGTCCGATTTCACAACAAATCCAGAATCTCGATTTGGGGTGAACAAGACGGTGGCAGTGATAGGCTCAGGCATCAGCGGAGTCTGTGCTGCTGCTCATCTCCTCAAACATGGACTCTCTGTGACCGTCTTTGACCGGTCCAACGGCGCCGGCGGTGTATGGAAGTTCGACGAGCGTCCACCGGAAGATCCCCCGTATGTTTACCGTCCACCATCTTACGGAGATCAGCACCACATCCCCTCAGGTGCCGTTTTTGATGGTGGAGACGCGGACTTCTCGAATCTTGAAGTACGATTCGCGCCCCCGAGCCCGTGTTATGTTGGGCTAAAGACCAATGTCCCAACACCACTGATGGGAACTGCGTTGGGGAACTGGCCCGAGGGGAGTCCGGCATCGGTCAGCCATTCCGCTGCTCTCCAATACATCCGTTCTCTAGCCAAAAGGTCCGGATTGGATGCAGTGACGGAGTTCCACACTCGAGTCGAGGATCTCAGAAAGACAAGCGACGGTTCAAAGTGGAGGATCACTACCCTGGCGCTGGAAAAGGAAGACGGGATCCCTAGCGCTCGGTTCACACAGAAAGTCAGGGATTTTGACCTGGTTGTCGTCGCCTCGSGGCATTACAATATGCCGCGTATTCCGCAAATCGAAGGCCTAAAAGAGTGGAAGGACTCTTTCCCCGACAGAGTTATTCACTCGAAGAKGTACCGGAATCCTGAGAAGTACCGGAACCAGAACGTGCTCGTGATCGGAGCCGGCGTGTCCGCTACAGACGTCTGTAAGGAACTCGGCGAGATATCCAACAAGACGTACCAGAGCACTCGTAACGGACGGTTTGACCTTCCGGCGAGCATACTGCCTCCGAACGCCGTCCGAGTGGCGACAGTGGAGAGGTTTGTCCCTCCAGAAGCAAAAATTGAAGGGGAAGAGCCGACACTCGGGAACAATCAGCCAATACCCGGGTCTGTTGTGCTCACAGACGGAACAGTCCTACAAGATATCCATCAAGTAGTGATAGCCACCGGATACATTGTGTCCTACCCCTTTCTCCCGCAGTTGCACTCCGACACGACTGTTGATGCCGATCCTAACGATGAGCTGGTTGTGACATCGGACGGCGTCATGACGCACAACCTTCACAAGGACATCTTTTACATCAACGACCCGACGCTGGCGTTCATTGGCGTTCCCTACCACGTCGCGACCTTTTCACTTTTTGACTTCCAGGCCCAGGCGTTGGCGAGGGTGTTCGCCGATAGGGCAAAACTGCCGACGCAAGAAGACATGCGGAGAGAATATGAGGAGCGTGTGGAGAGCAAAGGGCGGGGGCGTTTCTTCCATTCCTTAGTAACACCTGGGCATGAAATCGCCTATGTCAAAGATCTCGCGGAGTGGGTAAACAGCTATGTGAAGGAAACGGGAGGCGAACCCATGCCGACTCATCCAGAGGAATTTTTGAAGGAGTATGAAGTATTGAAGAGCAGGTTAAGGGGCCTGTACCCGGAAGTTGCCAAGAAGGATGGGAGGTTGCAGGAATAGCGACTTGAAAGTAACGCTCGTTGTTTAACATGATGTGATGAATTGACGCCGTGTCGGCCGCTTGTTGGGAGAAGCCGTTCACCGAGTCGATGATGATGACGACGATGTGTGCTGCCTGGAAAATGCGGTTGGAAAATGAAAAGGGAAAGATCGAGGACCTTCTCTGATTTCCCATGTGGACCGTGCACACAACTGTGGAGGAAGGTGCAACCCCTGAAATCGAAGTTGACATTGGAAAGTGGGAAATCAAGTCAACAAAACAAAACAAAGCAAACAAAGCCCATCCAGCTGCCACACGTTAACGGGTCCTCTCAAACGCGGGACAGTTCTCATCTTTTGTTCCTGTTATTGTTCAGAACTCGTTCATTTGCACCCCAAGAAACCCACTTTCGCGAGAAAAAAATCAGGCACCTCAGCAAATCGGTCATCGAGTCGCGGAACACCCAAAGGGCGGAAAGCAGCCTGCAAGTATCACTGTTATTTCTTTTACCTTTTTCTCTTCTTCACTTTTTCCTCAGTTTCGGTCTGAAACTCAAACCCCAATTTTCCTCAGGTTCAAGCCACTTTGACGCAAAACAAAGATCTTCACCAGACCACCGACGCGACTCACTATGGCAGGCGACGAAGACGAGCCAGAAGCGCGATTCCACGATCCCATGCCACCGGGATACGTCTTTGTTCCCAAGGGAGACGTGTACATTACCAAAAATTGTCGCAAGGAGACCCATTCGGCTGGCCAGATCGTTTACGTGGTGGTTAACAAACGTCGGAAACCGATCGGCCTTCGCTGTCCAGCCTCCATTGTCAAAGCCGTCCAAGAGTCAGAACAGGCTACAGCTGCGAAACGCGCAGAGGCTGTACAGAAGCGAGATACAGCTATCGAAGGCGGCTTTGAAGAGGCACTGAAGAGGCTGTACCCCAACATACCCAAAGAGTCGATCCAGAAGATTGTGAGCCATGCGCTCAAGAAGAGGAGCAGGAGAGTAGGAAGAAGCGGGACGGTACAGATGGATGACAAGGTAAAGTTGGCGGTGCGCGCGCATATCCGGCACGAGCACACGGATTATGAACAGCTACTGAGAAAGGGCAAGACTCGCGAGGGAGCCAGAAGAAAAGTCTACAGCAAGCTTAAGGAGGTTGCGAGACTGTGGGGAGGACGACCGGCGAAGAGTGCTGGGACAAAGCGAAAGGCCGAAGACGATGGGGACGAAGTAAGCATAACTCGGGAGGGGAGTAAAATGCGCAAGAGACAAAAGAAAGAGGAAGGAATCAAAACAGCAGCTACCAGTGCAAAGACCGCGCGACTCAAGAGAGGAATGGTAGAACGGAAGAAAGCCAGAAAAAAGATGACCCGTGAAGAGAGACAACTGCTAGCTGAGGAAAGCAGGACATCAAATTTATCTGGCCTACGGGTTCAGACACGTCGTATGGCCAGAGAAGGAATCGAGCCTCTGGGAGGTACCAAAGAAGAACCGATCATCATCGACGATAGCGACGGACAAGATGCTGTCTTTACTAGAGGCGAGGACACCGACTTTGACAACGGCAATGAGTCGGACTGGAGCGACTGGAGCGATATCAGCTTTGGCGATGCGGCTGGGAAGAAGTCGCAGCAGAACGGCCATCACTGGACGAAGCCATGCCGGAACTGACGGTCCATGTTGAGTGGCTGCAGAGTGGCTTACCAACATAGCAGCATGCCAATAACTGCCACGAGAACGTTTGTATGCATGTTCCATGATCTCTGTAATATCTAAACCTGCGACCTATGCCTGGGCTATGCTCGATGGCACGAAGTCGTGCCACCAATATGGTGCCAAGCACGGCATCGGTTTGTAGTCAGCAGAAGCGAAGCGTCTTGCGCGAAGCGAACCCTGTTGGCTGGACCAAGGCCTGGTATACTTGTACTCATATCGATATTCGGGCGCCGACAGTTCCTGCTGTTGAAACCACACATTGCGCCCAGCATGTCCGACTGAGAATGGAATAGCAGGGTCTTGTTTGAGTAACATGTTGAGAAGACAAAGATATTGTGCGTCTGGCTGAAGAGACCCGACCACTCCAGACTGGGAAACGCAAGGGGTGGTGGTGTCTGGGGCTTCAAATGCACATGCAGCCATTCGGCTCTTCAGACGTCCCATGCTTTCTCACAGTCTGGAGCACATGCAGCCATTCGGCTCTTCAGACGTCCCATGCTTTCTCACAGTCTGGAG
>RANZ01000589.1:0-19488 GCA_009805285.1 Neurospora terricola FGSC 1889 | reverse complement strand
CGAAAACTATAATTTTCCTAAAATAATAGGAATTCTAATTTAGGGATTATATAAGTGTAAATTAYAAATTYGTAACTATAAATATCCGCCTTAAAATAGACAATACTCTTTATCTTTATACTTTCTATTTCAACGGAGGCTCCCGATACCTATCTCCTTATAATAGGGATTTGTAGAATCTTTAATTTTTTAATAATTCGTTTATTAATTGCGGTATAGTATTAGTAATCTTTATTAACCAGGGTATAGAAATAATCTTTATTACTAATAATAATATGTATTTTACTAATATTTATCTTTATAGGTCCTAGGAAGCTCTTAGCTCCCGTTTCCTTACTTAGTACCTCTAAGTATTCCTTCGCCCGCTTATACGTTAGAGCTATTTTTTTTCCGATTTTCTAGAAGAAGAATATTCGCTACTACTCTCTTCTAATACGGGCTTAACCTTAGGCTTAGTTTTAGTAGATTTAATACCTATAGAAGAGGGGCGCTATATTAGCTAATAAATATAATTATTAATTATATATCCGCTAACTCCGTAGTAAAGATAAAGATTAAAAGCGCGGCGCTTATCTTTTTTTTTAATGAAAATCTATTTAGTACGCTTAGTATCCTTATTATTTAAGTTACCCTTAATCCTAGTAATACCTATTATGATATCGATATTTATATTTTTAGGGTAGKGGTCGGGAGTAGAATTGTATTTAGGGATAGAGTTCTAATAGCGACCACTATAGCTTTTATAGCTATTGCTTATCTTATAGAAGGCTTTATTAATTTCGAACTTTTAGATAATATCTTTTAATTATTTAATATAGAAGTCATAAATCTTAAATATACGAATTCTAATTAATTAATCGTAGAGAACATTAAATATAGAGGTATTTAATTCAATTAATTTAGAATTATTTTCTTAAATTAAATTTCTAACCTTAGTAAAATTCTCTTCRAATRTAGGGAATTARTCCRATAGGGATTAATTCTYTCGTTRGCGAATARARTATARGCRAATTAAGGTAAATTACTTTTCATTGTCATTATTAAAAATTAATTTAAAGTAGTTAAAGAAATTATTAGGTTTATAAATATTATTGATACTATTATAGTATTAGAAGGTTTCTATTTTAGTTATTTTATTGGTAGGGAGAGCGTTTAATAATATTAATTATTCGGATTTATTGTTAGTAATTATTCCCGCTACTTTTTTTTCTTTATATATAAAGCGTAGCCGAATAAGGAATAGGGAAAATATTAAAGTTATTCTATCCTACTTCGGCTAACGAATATTCTTACGCTTAAAGTTGTACAATATATTCGGGGCGGCTTYTTTTAYAATACYRATTATAGCGCYTAGGGTAMTAATAATTATYRGAGGGGTARTATTATTCTAYTAATTTTAAATAATAGGCGTAATATTGAGCGTTACTCTTATTATTTAAATAAACGCGTCGTTAGTAAAAAAGTTTATAGTAAATACCTCTCTCTCTTTTTATTACTATTCGGCTTATTGCGCCGTTCATTACGTAGTATACTCTCCGGTTATAATAAATATTACCGCCGTTAATATAAGGTTAGCCTTTACGGTAGCAATCTTTACGTCGAATTATTAGAGGGGAAATTATTCGCTTAAATCTATCGGATTTATTATTAATAGAACTTAATACAACGGGGATAGTACAATTAATATAGGTATTAATCGTATAATTTAATTAAAGTTCTATAAAGAGGGAAAGATTTATTTAAGAGGCGGCTCTACTATAGATGCGAAGTTTTAATAGGGGTTGTACAAATATAGCCACGGAGCCACTAACAGCGTTGGTCGTGAGAACCAGCGCGCTACAGCCCGGGCCTTAGCCCTATTACAATACTATTATAGGTTAAATGCCCAAAGAAATTTACTAATAAAGCGGTAACAAAAGAGATAAACGTAATTATTATAAAATTATAAAATAAAATAGAAGAAATGAAAAAGGAGAATACTAAAGCGGCGGAAGAAAAAGCTATTAAAAAAAGGATTAAAGAGTTAAAAAATAGAAGGCGGCCGAAATGCGAATATTAATAAAAAAGAATTTAAAAGAGGAACGGAAGATTACCAAAATTCCAAAGGGTAAACTACCATCTGACTAGCAACTTAAAAATATTTATAATACTATATACTATATTAGTAGTAACCCCATATTAGAAATTAATTAAATAGAATGGTAATTCTTCGACGGAATTAAATACAAATATATTTTAATTTCCGAAATCGTAGATGTCACGGACCGCATTGAACCACCACGCCAATAAGCCGTGTTCCTGTGCAAAAGGATACAAGTAACCGAAGCTGGCAATTCGGTTGCTTAGGTGGTCTTATATAGTTGCCATGGCAATCGAAGACAGGGCAGTCGAATGCCATCACAGTAGAAATAGAATAATTAATAAAGAATATTTATTATTAAAATAAAAACTTTTACTTATATTATAACGAATAAAATCCCTATTATATAGAATACAAATTTGGTTAAATAAAGAAAAGACCCCGAAATTATATTATAATTAGCGTAATTACAATAAACTTCTATATTAAATATAGCGAAATTATTAAGGAGACTAATTTATACGAAATTAATAGGTTAATTAAATCTATAAAGATTAGTATTATACTTTTAGAGGACGACGAGGAATATCGATAATTCGTTATAAATAAGCTTYYTAARAAGTATTGGAACTGTATTAATATATTTAGTAAGAAAGAATYTAATAYTCTACTYAAATTRAAGGATAAAATTAATTATAARATCGAATTTAAAGAGGGYAAATCCCCCTARGACYTCGGTTATAATTYRTTATATAARATAATATTYRAAGAGTTAGAGGARTATARATAATATATTACTAATAACTTYTARAARGGATTTATTAAAATTAGTTCGGTATTATAGGCGGCGCTTATTGAAACGCCCATCCTTCCACCGTGGAGGCGCTTCGGGCTGGGCCCACCAAAGGTGCCATGGAAATCCACATCAAAGGTCGTGGTCCGTAGGCCCACCGAAGCGCCGAAACTGGAAGGAGCGGCGGTTCTGTCTATAATAGGCCAGAATGCAATTAATTGCGGAGTCAGGGTCCCCACCCCTGGCCCAAAAAGGAAATTGTGTCGTCATCAAGACACGGTGTCAATAGTAGTGCCAAAAAATTTGCCAAATGTGCCTTTGGATCAATACTATTCCTTAACCAGAGGATGCATCAAAGTGTACTTAATTGCAGATTGTTCGCCTCAATTTTGCGGTCATTTTGGTACTTTGTGTAGCTTGTGTAGTGGTCTGGTTGTTGAGAAAAGTTAAAAAGGAGTTGAAAAAGGTGGCTTTTGGTCCAAATGCGACCGTGGTTCTAGATGCGACGTGGTTCTAAATGACCAAGTCCCCCAAATGACTAAGTCCCCCAAATGACTAAGTCCCCAAATTGATGGACCAAGTCAGCGAAAATGATCAAGTCTTTTTAATAACTAAAACCTCTAACCCTATAAATGACTAAATCTTTGAAATGACCAAGTTCCCAAAATGACCAAGTTCCCAAAAATAACTAAGTCCCAAAATGACCAAGTCCGCGAAAATGACCAACTCTTTTCAATGACCAAGTCTTTTCAATGACAAAACCCCCAACCCTAAGAATGGGAAGCGATGAGAAGGATTAGGAATTGAAATTCCTATTCAACCAAAGGGTGTACACTTATGCAAAAGGCATCAAAATGATCAGAAAGAAAAGGCAAACATTTTGCACTCAGTTGCACGAGGATGCATTGTCTAGTTGAGGAGGAATTTCAATTGCAAGACGAAAAGTGGCTTTTTTGAGAGCCGCGACAGGAGTGGGCGGGAGAAGTGGGTTTCCTTCGGAGATGTGGATTCGTGGGCGTTTCATTGTCTCCCTAGGGTATATCCGGCTCCGCCCAAGGGAAGACTATTTTACTATTTATATTTAAGGCGAATAGAAGACCATAGTTCTACGTAGATTATTGTAAGATTAATACCTTCTTTAAAACGGATTATTATCCTCTACCGTTTATTAATAAGATTTTCGTTGGTATTAATTAAATTAAAATATTCATGAAAGTAGATATTCGTTAAGTATTCTATTATATACGAAYATATTTAAATTATAAAGACCTTATAACGTTTAGGACCCGATATAGTATATATAAATGTAAAGTATTACCCTTCGGACTTAGAAAAGGCCTTTTACTATTCAAACAGTTTATTAATAAAGTTTTAATAGGATATTTAAATTTATTTTATAACGTTTATATCAATAATATCCTAATTTATTCCAATAATTAGGAAGATTATAATAAATACATCGATATAATACTATAGAGATTCAAGGAAGCGGGGCTTTAAATTAATATTAAAAAATACGAATTTAATATTATTAAAACTAAATTCTTAGGATTTATTATCGGTACTAATAGTATTTCCGTAGACCTGGAAAAGGTAATAATTATAAAGGATTCAAAAATTCCTACTATAGTAAAAAGCGTATAGGCCTTCCTAAGCTTCTGTAATTTCTACCGGATATTTATTTAGGACTTTAATAAAAAAGCAAAACTATTTACTAATTTAACGAAAAAAGATTTAACCTTTGAATAGGACGACTACTACGAAGAGATATTTAATTCGTTAAAAAGGAATCTCTTTAACGCCCCTATATTATTATATTTTAATTATAAGAAAGAGATCCGAATTAAAACGGACGTTAGTAATAGAATTTACGCCGGAATAATAAATTAATTTTAATTTAAAAATAATGAATAATATTTAGTAGCCTTCTATTCCGAAATTATAAATTCAATAGAATTTAATTACTTAATTTACAATAAGGAATTTTTAACGGTTATAAAAGGTATTAGATAATAGTACTCTGAATTCAAAAGTACTATACTATTTATAATATATATAAACTATTAAATATTTAAATATTTTAGCGAAAACAGGGTATTTAATAGTCGATAAATATAATAATTAAAGATTTTCTTTAAATATTAATTTAAAATGATATACCGGTTTAGAAAGGAGAACGTAGCGGTTAATACGCTATTACGCAAATTAGAAGATTTAAAGACGGTTAAAAATAAAAAGGAAGATTAATTTATTTTACGAATACTTAAATTTATTAATAATAGATTCTTTACTTTCGCTAGCGATAAACATATAGACTTAGAACCTCTAATTAATTCGGAGGGGGAGGATAAAGCAGTTAAAATTATTAAGTTAAAAGTTAGTTATAACCTCATTAATAAATTTATTTAAATTAACTGCTCTTTAAATTATTATTAATTTATAGAGARAAGGTAAAGGAAGACGGTTCGCCCTTTATTATTAAGGATGGCTTATTAATTAAAGACTATAAATTGGTAGTCCCTAAAGACGATAATCTACGAATTAAATTTATTAAAGTAATTTATTGCCCGGTAATATTAACATATTTAGGTAGGAATAAAATTAAACGAATAGTATATAAACGGTATTAGTAGGTAGGACTGGCTAGTAATATAAATCGATATATTAGTAATTATTAGATTTATAAAATATTGAAGGTTCTTAGAGATAAGATTCCCGGATTAATATATTTAATCTTTTTAAAAGAGGGTTATGAACCGTAAAAATTAYTAGTAGTCSATTTTAAATTAATACCTATAGATTRATAYRATTWYAATATATTAATARTTATTATAGACCGATTTACGAAAGTAAATTGGAATATCCCTTATAAAAATACAATTATTACGAAAAATACCGCTATCCTATATTATTATAGCCCTTATTGCCTTTTTAGACTACTAAATGAAGTGATTAGCGATAGAAGCCTTCAATTCGTCTTTTAAATAATGTAAGAAGCGGCTTCTTTATTAAATATTAAATAGAAATTGGTTATATTAGGATATTTATAAATAGTAAATTAAGTAGAGAATTTATATCAATATATTAATTAACGTTTAAGGTTGTATATTAATTATAATTAGGATAATTAATAAGAGTTTATCCTAGCCCTTAATATAATATAATATAAATAAGTTTCCGCTATAATAGTTTAAATAGATTATCCTCTAGAAAAACTATTATAGGTTTTTCTATATTTAGCGTATTAAATTGGAAGGACAGTATAAACCCTAAATTACTTAAAATAAAAATAAACCGATAAKAAATTTATTAATTACTAAGCCGGTTAAAGATTTTCTATGCTACGGCCGGTTACGCTATTAATAAGGCTTAATAGTAATAAATCATTTAAACGAATAAATATAAAAGGGAACTGGATTTTGGAGTCGGCGACCGAATTTTTATTATTAAACGAGGGTGGATTATAGACCGCCCTAATAATAAATTCGATTAGCGCTAAACCCGGATTCTATATAAAATTAAGGTTATACGAAGTTATTTATACGAATTAGAAGTTCCTAAAGGATGGAGAGGAATAATTGTTTATTATACTAACTGTTTAAAGAAGTATATTAATCACCTATTACCTAGTTAAGGCAACGAGAACCCGGTTAGCGAATTGATTGGTGATTAAGAGGAATAGGAAGTTTTAAAGGTAATTTCCTCGAAGGTTACTAAAAGGAAATTAGAATACTAAATAAAATAGAARGGTTARGACCCCGACCTAGAATTCTAGCTAGTAAATAATTTTACTAATTCCATAAAACTATTAAAAAATTATAGAAACGCCGAAACCGGAAACGCCGATTTCTGGTCAGAGAGTGCTCTAAAACGAAAACCGATAACGGCAATCGACTCAAGAGGGTTATTTACCCCCCTCGCGATATCCTACAACGAACGTAATAATAGCGTTGAATTATCGTTACTAATAATAATTAATAGAGGCGCGTATAGATTCGAAAATAATATCTATAACCCCTTCGGAAGAATTTCTAACTATAACGACCCCGATGGCGTATTCGCTATAAAAATTTCGAAGAAAATAGAGAACGATAATAAAATTATAAAGAGATTTATTACCCAAACGAATAAATCTACGGACTATAACGCCGTTTCGCCCAAGGACCGCCGTTAGGTTCGAAAAKTAMTTTTCGAATTCGTAAAAGTTTAGGCAAAGAAAAGTAAATCCCGGATACTTAAAGTAAATAAAGTTAGTAAGAATTAATTTATTAYTAAGAAAGATTTCGATAATTTAAAGAAGGATATTCTTAAGGAATTTAAAAAAGGCGTTTAAGAGGCGCTAAAGAAATAGGTTAATATTATTGCGAAGATATTTAGTAAAATTAGTATTACCTTCTAATAATTAATTATTATTACTATTAAAAATTTTACCCCTTGCAACTTCGAATGCTAATTTATATTTAAATGAATTTTAATTTCCGCTTAGTATATTATACGCTCGAACGAGGATACGAAATAGGTAATTAAAAGTATTTTAAGGGAAAAATTATATAAAGTAATCCGTATAGCTATTAAAATAATAATACATAGTAATTATATTATTACATTTAACGAATTTACTCATAAATAGTATTAGAAGTATTAAATTTAAATAAAGGACGTCTTCGGAATAGAGGTTATCGTAACCTTAAATATTATAGGATTTTTAATTAAAGGAATTCCCTAGGCCGGTATCGATAGGAAATCGGTTGAAGTAATATTATAAGAAATAAGGGAGAAGAATAAGGAAATGGATATTATTTACGTTAAAATTTRGAAGAAATAYGAARGGGARGATAGGGGAATAATTTTARTAGAARTTACGAYTATAAAGGCTATAATTTTCCTTTAAGAGMATTTTTTCCTTTAGGACGGCGGCATATACGTTTGCGAACTATTTTAAATTGCGGCCTCCGCTTTATAATATTTTAAATATTAGGGATTCGAATATATAATAAAATTCTATTATTAAGAAGACGTTTACGGCTATTATAATTAATTTAAAGATAAAAGAGTTCGCTTTAGTAAAGAAACTTACCCTTCGAATAAAAATAATTTTCTAATTTTTTATAAATTATATAGAAAATGGGGGTATTTTACTTTCGATAACAAGTAATACCCGTTCGTTAGAGTAATTTATACGAAAATTTCAATTGCGTACGCCGAAAGGCTACGTAGCCTTATTATTTATAAGGGACCGATTAAATTAATATTGAAGCTAATAATAGAAATTAAAATAGAGGTTACTATCCCCGACGCCCCCCCTAATTCCTATTCTATTATAACCTTAGAAAAATTATTTATTAGAAGCGTAAAGAAAGGCCGACCTTTAAAAAAAATTAGTAATAACTCTTAGCTAAAACCCGTAGGCTAAAATTCAATAAATATATTTATATATTCTTAAAACGTGGGTAACCGTACCCGTATTAACTGTATTGCTATTATTCGTACCTCCGCCGTTAAGGGTATAATATTTATTTTATCCGCCGTTAGATTAGAAGGAACCCTTTTATAAGGTTATTAATAATTTAATTAAAAATATTCTATTAGAATATGAGGAAATTATACGAGAGAGGGAAACTTTTATTCGAATAAGAAGAGACTTATAATATTATAGTAATTTAAGAACTGGATAGAAATTTAAATAGGGATATTTACCGACTGTGTCACGGCTTGGTGCCATGCCTTCTAATTGGCTGCATGCACTGGGGTTGTCCCATTGGTTGCATCCATTCCTGGATCCACYTCCCGTCTTCGARACCCACTTCATTCCTAYATTTAAYCGTGCCAGCCAGAGCCAGCACTTCCTYCCTTTCTTTTACTCCTYATAATTAATTAATTATTATATTCGTCAGATTATTCGTGTGCATTACCCTCGAGATCTACGTGCCGTAACACTTAATTAACTATCCTTCTCTTTACCGGAGTCGTAATTACTTTTCTCCAATTGATCCGCCGAGAGCAAGGACGACCGCATCAACATTTATCCGACCGACGGAACCCGATTTCTATACGTAATTGAACGGGGCGCCTACTACCTTACTAGAGGGTTAAGCCCTAACGCCCTAATACAATACGCTTAGGGTAACTACGTAATAGTTATATTATTAGAGTACTAGAAGGTTTACAATTAAAAGTAAAGGATCATACGTAACCCCAGGGCTCGCTACGCCAACGGAACAATCCAAAACCCGGAATTTCTTTTTCCTCTATCAAATTACGTCATCCCGGTACCCTTCAATTAGTACTAACATTTATCTTATCTTATCGTTTCAACTATTTACTTCAATACTATCTCGATTATTACGACTATTTAACTAGCCGCCCAATAATCAATCAAATTACCAGCTTTTATATACTTTCAACCTCATTACTAATCGCCTATCTCCCTCGTATCGTCTAATAAAGGTATCGCCAATTTCCTATTATCAATATTAATCCCGCTATCTTAAATTCGATTTACTTCTCCTATTTCTATAATTTTAACGCTCTATCTCAAAAGCTATTACCCCTTTACAATCCCTTTCGCATTTCCGGATTAAAAACCGCACCTCCCTGCTATTAATCCGTATTTTTAAGATATTAATATATTTCTAAAGACCTCATATCTTTCCTCTTTAGGATATTAAACGTAAGAAGCTAAAAGAATATTACGAATATTAATACTGTGCTTTTAATTAACTCTTCTATTACTACGGAACCGGTTATTTTACTTTATTTCTCTCTATAACTTTCTTTCTGCTTTAGGAAATTAATAATAATAAGAAAAAGCATCCTTTACGTCAATTCCGTCGTCTCGTTTCTAAATAGCTTTACGAGTAATATTATTAATCCCGATAATTCTATTTCGATATCCTTTACGATTAAACTACAATTCTAGACCTCTCGTATACGTTATTCGGAATTTCGCGTCGCGATTCGTTTAGAAATATTAAGATTATACGTTCAAATTAGATATTGGATATTAAGTAATAGGATGAACACCTTAATAGATTCAAGAGACGGATTATATAGATGGATATAATATTATATAGCACTTTTTTCCTTTCGTTCAATATTAAGGTAGTCCCGCTATTACGGAACCGGCATTATTTTTTCTTCGATTTACTACGTCATATAAAGGCTTTATATTAATTGGAATGAGGCTTTGCGAGATTGAACACTTTACTAGGCACTTGAATTATTCCAAGGATATAGGACTAGAATTGAGACTCTGCGGCATTGAGGACCTTGATGGTTTTCATATGGATATATGGATTGATGGTGTTATTCTTCGACTCTAGGGCTGAGTCTTTCTTCCGCGGGGGGGGGGGGTAATGTTACGGTTTGGTACTATGCCTTCTAATTGGCTATATATACTGGGGTTGTCCCATTGGTTCTATCCATTCCTAGATCCACTTCCCGTCTTCGAGACCTACTTCATTCCTGTATTTAACCGTGCTAGCCAGAGCCAGCACTTCCTTCCTTTCTGTTACTCCTTATAGTTAATTATTTATTATATTCGTCAGATTATTCGTGTGCACTGCCCTCGAGATCTACGTGCCGTAACAGACTGCGGAGTAGTAAATATTATAATATTATTTATTTCAAAATAAGTAGCGCGGCGATTTCTATACGAAAAAATAGAATTTTAAGGATTTAAATTTCTAATTAGGGAAGGATTGGGTTGCGGCGATATTTAAGAATTTGCGGGAATTAACGACCGTCTACTTGCAAGGGCACAGTATAGTTGAGTCGAAGGCAAAGCTAAGATTCCATCTATAACAGAAGATTTTAGGTGAGGAGAAGAAAAGAGGAAGAGAACTAGATACATGCGTATAGACCCGAATAAATACCCTGGTTGTACAAGCGACAATAGGACCCCTATACGGGTCGTTAATAGCTAGCACCTTTACTCGCATCCCCCTTTACCTATATAACAAATTTGAATAAATACTTTTAATAGGCTTAGAGCCCGCTTTAGCTAGTCTTAGCGCGAACCTTCTATATTATTTATTCCTCCAACCTTTATAATACCCTATAGCACTTTATAGCCCCAGTGAAAACTCGTCCGCGAATTTTACTAAATATTTTATAATAGATGTAATAATCCTCTAGCGTATTTATTTACGTATAACTTTTCGTAAGCACTTCAATTCTAATAATTCTAATAAATTCGTTATCGTTATACTCCTCCCAATCCTCGTTCAACTAATTTATTAACCGTTTAAATAGGCCCGGGGCATCCGCGTTAACCTTATAGAAATCCTAAAGAACCGTCGGGGCATATTTAAAATTAGAAGGGGGCTAGTATTTTAAATCGGGGTCCCAACCTCTCTAATCCGTATTGTAAAATAATTTACCGTTAACGACTTTAGAAGTATTAATTTTATTAACCTCCTATTTAGGGTCTTTATCGTCTCTAATAATAGGTCTAAAGTACTCAATTAATTAACCGGGTCATAAATTATTATTATACTTCCTTACGCAGTTAACATAAAAGAGATTTAATTCCTTCTAACTATTTAAAAATTCCAATTGGTAAGAATGCCCTACTTTGTCAATAATCTTATAATAATTACGTATATTAGAAAAGTCGAATTTATCGTTAAACTATATAGTAATTGATTAAAGGCGTTTAATAATAATGACCCTATCCCCTATATTAAAATTAAGATCCGTCCTTTTTTTATTAATTTAATAAACCTACTCCTCTTATACTTTTAATATTATTTTCCTAACGTACTCTATATATTTATAAATATATTAAACGTATTCTTAAATTTATTCCCTAATTAATTACTCCGTTTTAAACCCGGTATTGCGGGTACGGGCTTCCTAATCGAAAGGTATATATATTAAGTAACCGAATATAATTTCGTAGGGGGAAAGGCCGGTACTATTTTAAAGTAGGCTATTCTGTACGGCATCTAGTATGGGAATCGCTTTTAATTAATCGTTTTAATAGTAATTAATAAAGGGAYRYAATCGYTAATCGAAATARGYGTTTATAATTTCYGTTTAGCCGGCCGTCTAGCTATAGTTTATAATTATTAATTTCTACTTTATATGTATTAATTTAGATATTTTATTTATAAATACGGAGACGAATTAGGGATTATAATCCGAAATTACTTTTTCGGGTATATTATAAATATAATAAAGGCTTTCGTAATATATCCGGGCGGCGTCCTAAGTAATCTACTTTTCTATATAGGGTATAACTTATAATAATTTTATTAAATAATCTACTATAATTAAAGTATTATCGAAACCGTATTTATCCTTAGGCATTTTTTTATAATCGATTATAATAAAGGCCTACTTCCTAGCGGGCAGCGGAATAGGGTATAATTTACCCGGGGTTTTATCTCTAAGGACTTTACTAGCCTTATATACTATATAGTTCTTAATAAAGCGATCGATATCTCCTACTATATTAAATTACTAATATTATTCGAATAAAATTATTCGAATTTTATTCCGGCCGGGATATATAATTATTAAAGTAAAATATATGTCATTAATAATTCGGGTTCGTAGATTATCCTTATTAGGGATGGTAAAGCGGCCCTAATACGCTAATAGGCCGTTTACTATTATTATAAACTTAGGGTCGGATCTGTATACTCGAACGTAATATTCCTTTAAAAATTCCTCTTCGTAATTAGCCTTTATAATCGCGTCGATTAATTTATAGCCTTCGGGCTCAATTAAATATAATTCTAAATCGTCGACGTTTAGCGTAAAGATTAGTACTAATTCTTCTAATACGCCGTTCAATATAATAATAAAGGCTAAAGCAATAATTTTAACCCCGTTGTCTATTAACGGTTTAAATATTTAGAAGGTATAATATACTTCCTTCTTATCCTTTTAAGTTTTAAAGTCTTCTAACTTTTATAATACGGTATTAGTAACTGTATCCTTAATACCGGGGCGATAAATAAGTTTAAAATAATATTAAAATAAAAATTCCACCTACTTAACTTGCCGCAAATTAAATAATCGCTTTATACTAAAATATTTTAATACTTAATAATCAATTATAATTGTAAAAGGCTTCAATTACTTTAAACCGACTAATTCGGGTCGTTAAATTTAGAAGGCTCTAATAATTACGAATAATTCCTTATCGTAAATCGGGTAATTATATTTAACCTACTATATTATTTTTAAAAAGTAGGCGATAGGGTACTACTCCTTCGTATCTTCTTAATATTAAAATAAAACCCCCGCAAGGACTCTATCGTTAACGTCCGTTTCGATTCGTATTTCTATATTATAATAGAAGTACTTTAATAAAAGCGCGTTAACTAATAACTATTTTAATCCCTCGAAGGCTTATTAATACTTATCGGTCTATACGAATATTTCACTTTTCTTAATTAAATTAATAAAGGGACGAACGACCCGGGTATAATTTTTAATAAATTTTCAATAGAAGTTGTAGAACCCTAAAAGGGATTAGACCCTACGTAAATTAAAGGGTACCGCCTATTCCTTAATAATTTTTACTTTCTTTTGGTCGATAAAAATATTATTACGGCCTATAATAAAGCCTAGGAATTTAATCTTAATAGTATAGAATTCGTACTTCTTTAAATCGGCTGGTAGACCGGCGTCCTTTAACTTAGCTAGGACTTTACGGATATAATCCTTATATTCTTCGAAAGTATTAGAATAAATAAGGATATTGTCGATATACGTAGTATAGAAGTCTMCTAAAYATARTCCTAAAATTAAATTAAYAAAATTYTAAAAATTARTTAGCCCATTAATTAGCCCSAATAATAATAYTTTATAYTTAAAARCTCCTATACCGGTACGGAAAGTAGTAAAYTCYTCGTCTTCTARCYTYATAYRAATAYAATARAAGGCYTATYRAATATCGATTTTARTAAACTATTAGGCCTTAATAACCTTAACTAATATTTCCTCAATTAACGGGAAGGGGTATCGGTCTTTCAGTAATAACGTTAAATTTATAATAATCGATATAGAAGCGAAAATTACTATTAATTTTCTTAACGGATAAAATTAACGCAGCTTAAAAGGGAGAACTAACCTCAATAAATCCTTTCGAAAAGTTTTTTAAAATATATTTCCGTACGGCCTCTAATTCATCTAACAATATTTTATAGAGGGAATTATAGCCTAACTCCTCCGGGCAATATCCTTCTTCGAATTCAATTTTATAATCGTACAGTCGATAGTCGGGTAAAATATTTAAATCGTATTTGCTAAAAACATCGAAATAATTATAATAATAATCATTCCTTATACTATCCCGTCGAATCTCTTTTTACTTTGTATATACCTTAGCTATCCGAACCCTATTTCCCATCGACTAATTCGATCAATTTAATTCTTTACGTAAATTAGGAAGGTTCTAGAAATAATACTATAAGGTAGGTAAAATTAATTAAATTCTTCTCTATTTTACTTAACGGATTAGATCGCTTAAAAATCGAATCTGGGTTTTAAAATAGATATTAGGGCCGAATATAGCCCAACTCGCCAATCTCCTTATTTCGGGTATATTCAAAATCCGCTAGGGTAATAAGGACCGTCTTCTTAAGCTCCGGCCGTTAGATTTCAAACTTACGGATACGCTTTTCGATTTATTTCTAATATTACTATACTCCTTTTTAATATTAATTATAGGCTTCTTAATCGAATTCCTTTTTACAATAATCGGAAAAAGGTTAGCCGGTTAAAATAGACTCTAAAATAATAATATACCCACTCGTAAATTTAAACGCCGTACGACTACTATTCTTACTATCGGTTCGTCGTTTTTTTTTCAATCTATTAACGCATTACAATAGGCAATATCCCTTTAATAATCGGRATTTATAGGGCTAAAATTACTAAGACGGACTTCAAAACTTAAATTCCTTATCTACTCCGGATTTAACTTCCATTCGAAGGGGAAAATTAATTAACGATTCGTATAATCTACCCAAATATCATAAAGATCGAACCACTTTCGACCGATAATAARGTCGTAGRYTATATTAAYRACGATAAAGAAATCGGRGGGTATYATTCGGTTTCGRATTYTTAAAGCRGCTTTTACTACTTYTTTAATATTTTAATTAATYTTTCCTTAATAATCGCTAATACCTCGGGCAAGAAAATCGCTCGTTACTTCCACTAATAACCGTTCTTTCAACTTATTAGCAAATATTATATTAATAAATAAATAGCTATTTACTCACATCGATTGGGGCGTTAAATATAAATAAACATATTCCATTATTAATTATAATATATTAAATAAATATAAAATCTCCTCCTAAGATGGGTATTAAATTAAATCTATCCTTTCTATATCTTTATCTATCCTTTATTTATTTTATAACCGATACCTCCCCTAGGAAGGAATTTAATTTACTTATGGTAATTAATTTCCTTATTCGTTAATAACGGGCGCGGTATTAGTAGTAGTAATAAAAATCGCCGGTTTACTACCGCCCGTACCGTTCTCGTAAACCAAATAGCGTTCGACGACAGCAACTACTCGGTCGCAACGTTTTCGATCGTATTAATCCTTTTAAAGATAGTCGCGCTTAATATAACCGCGCTCTTTATAAAGGAAGTAGCAGCCTTCGTTAAATAAATAGATAATTTCTTCGGTACGGTTAGCGGTAGAGTAGTTATTATTACTACCGCTAATAGGCTTCGAATTAGAATCGGAACTATTAGAGCCTAATCCACCAAAATTAAAACTAAATCCTTTATTATTACTTCCTTTATTGCGAAAGTTACTAAAAGCCGCTTTAGCTTCTTCGGCGATAATCTTAAGCATTTAGTTAAAACCGGAGCAATCGATACAATAAAATTCGAAAGAAATAGAAGGGTCGCRATATTTAGCGGCTATTTACTTTTTATAYTCTATARGAAGGCGTTARAATAATTCGCGCTTCTACTCGGTTTTAAGTCGTTAATATTCGCTAACTATACGAATAAATTTATTTTTAAAGAAATTGAAATTATTACTATCCTTCATCTTAAATTTAATAAAATTAATGAAAGCCTTTTTATTTTAATTAAAATCGTTATATTTACATTATAAATCGGTTATTAAATTAAAATAAATAGTAAATTAATTAGGGTAAGTTTCGTATAAGTAAAATATTAAATGCTCAAAAGTATAACCAGCTAGACGACTTTTAATATAAAGAAATTTATCGCGGTCAGTAAAATAGTAATTAATATTAATTTCGAACTTATTTTAAATTAAATTATACTAGGCTTTAAAAAATATATTATTTTCTTTATTTTATTTATAAAATTTAAAAGGGTCGATTTATTTAATTAAGAGACGGGTACGGTAAAGGGGAATGATTATTACTTCGTTATTATTATTATTATTTATAAAGAGAATTGTTGAAAAGCGAACAGTCGAATAGCGAAGGGGGGCCGTATTAGGATCCTATTTAATATTAAAGAAGACCGTTTTTTTAATCGTTACCTTATCCTTAAGTTTACAAATACTTTTAAAAATATTTAGGTCGGTAATAATTTCATTTAAAATTTAAATCTTATTTTCTTTATTAGCTAAATAGTCTTTAAAGGATTAGACTATTTTAAGGTCGGTAATAAAAGTTAATTTATCCGCTACAAGAATATCGGAAAGAGTAGCCTCTAATTCGGGCACCTAATTAATTATAAATAGTATAAAATTTAATATTTAAGGACAAAATAATTTAGCGTATCTTTAAGACCTATTCCTTGAAAATTATATTTATTAGAACTTAGAATTTAAATTCGTAGAATATATCGATTAGGGATTTAGTATACAATTTAATAAATTTGGCTTCGTTTAAATAACTATTAAATGGGAGTTCGGAGCTAAATAATAGCGTACAATAGGGAATATAGGAGACGGCGTCGCGAATAAAGAATTCAATAAACTCTTTTATTTTATTTTTTAAGTCCTTAATAAGCTCTTTTAAATTGAAAACTATATTAAAACGGTTAATTTTACTATTAATATACTTGTCGAATAAGTCGAACAATAACTTAGGCTCCTCGTCGTCCTCACTTATAACTAGGGTATTAATTAAAGCCTCGGACGGGGATTTGAACTAATTATATAAATAAAATAATATCTTCTTACGGAAGAGGGTAAATTTGCCGCGGGATTTYTCTTTRAAAGGGTARAAACTATTAAARTATTCYTTATTAAARTATATATAGGCCTTCGCGTTTTCCTTAATAATAAGGTCAATACGCTTAGGGGCCGTTTTCTTTTTTATATCGACGCTAAATTCGGTAGTAACTTTATCCTTCTCTTTCGGCGATTGGGAATTATCTTCGTTATTAACGTTTCCTTCGTAGAAGGTATAGTTTCCCTCCTCGGGTTTAGAGCTTTCGTCGCCCTCCTTTCTAAAAACGTCTTCTTCGCTATAATTATCCTTTTCGTAGTAATCGTTATCGTTATCGCTAGAGCCTTTAATTTTAACGTTAGTACTATTATAAATTAAATATAGTATCATAGTATCGGTTATTATAAGTTTTAATTCCTTAGATTACAACGGTCGATTCAATTATCGATATCGGTTTCTAATCGTTAGGATTTAACCTTCCTAGGTCTTATTGGGTTAACTTAAAATAATGTAAGGGTATAATATAATTAAATCGAAGGCAAAGCTAAAATTCTATTTATAATAGAAGATTTTAAATAAGGAGAAGAAAAGAGGAAGAGAATTAAATATATACGTATAGACCCGAATAAATACCCTAATTGCACAAGCGATAGCGGGACCCCTATACGGGTCGCTGACAGCCAATCCCTTCACTCGCATCCCCCTTCACCTACATAACAAACTTAAGCAAACACCTTCAATGGGCTTAGAGCCCGCCTTGGCCAGTCTTAGCGCGAACCTTCCATATCACTCATTCCTCCAACCTTCACAGCACCTCATGGCACCTCATAGCCCCAGTCCTCCCATGGGGTATGGCAGGCGTGGCGACATGGCCGGACCGGCGCCGTCACACTACTCTATTTATTCCCCTATCTTCCTATATAATATATTGGAATATTAATAGGGGTTTCCTCTCTTCGAATTCTTTAAAGAGAAACCCCCAAGAAGCTACTAAATAACTATTAGGGATTTTAACTTTTAATATCCTAATTAGAATCTAGAGAATAGGATTAGCCCGGGGGTTATACGGTTATTTATATAAATACGATAGTAAAAATTGGACTTATTCACCCTTCGTAGAGAATTAATATAGTTCGGTAATATAATTAGAGGAGAGAAAGACGGAACGATTACTTACCTATAAATATTGCAAAATATTAAAATTAAAYATTAGAGAATTTAACGATACAAATAAATTAATTCGGATTATTATCCTTAAAGAATTTAAGTCCAAATTAGAAAATAGAATAGGAAGGCCGAGGAGGAAGGARGTTATAATTAGAATTTTATAAATAYRGAAAAGGTATARGAAGCGGTAGARAAACRGATTATAATYTTAAARGAAATYRTTATAAYAGAAAAYTTCGAATTAAATTTCAATAAATTTAACGGAAAATTTATTAGTATTACAGAAAGATTTGTCCTATACTAGAAGAAAGTTTAGGGAAAATAAATGGATTAATAGAATTTAAAATATAAAACGGTGATAAAAAATATATAGTAGAAATAATAAGTATAGTTCGGGAATAGGACGCCTTGAAATTAGAAGGAATTTATAAAAATAATGATAAAAAAGTAACAATTTATTTCAAAGATTTAAATAATAAAGTAGCGTAATTATATTACTAATATATCGAAGGATTTAAATAAGTTTTAACTATCAGAAAGGTAGATTCGAATCAGGAATTACCGCCTAATAAATCTGCCTAAATTATTAACTTCTAAACTCAACGAAGGGACGGACGAAATTAAAAACTATAATAGTAAAGTAAATGTTTTTACCGACTATTTCTTCCTTAAGGTAAACGTTCCTATAAATTATTTATTAAATTAAATTCAATTATTAGATAGCAATATTCTAATAATTATTAATAACTAAATTACCGAAGGGAATATCCGAAAAATCCTTTTACGAATAGTATTAAATAAAGCGCTAGGTATCGACTAATTTTTAAATAAAGTTTTAAAAATTTATTGGGAACTATTTAAGTAAACTATAACAATTTTCGTGGTAGTGAGCCTCCGGTTCGGATATTTCCTTTAATAATTTAAAAATACGAAAGTAATTATTTTTAAAAAATTACGAAAGAATGCCGAATAATAGAAGTTAGTTAGTATTTAGAAGCCGATTTCGCTTTTAAATAACGTTAGAAATATTTTCGAAACTTTAATAGTTATAAGGTTAATATAAGCAGTAAGAAAATATAATCTTTTCCCGGAAAATTAAATAAGTAATTAGGTAAACCGTTTAATAGAATTTATAGTCTAAGTAGTTACTAATATAGTCTATTTAGTTTAAAAATTTAAAATTGTAACGTTTTTTCATATTCTTCAATTTAAAAGGTATATTTAATAAAATTAATTATAAATAACTTTTATATATTTTATAGGAAATATAATTCTTACAATAATTCCTTAAATAACTAGATAATTTTATTACT
>RANZ01000588.1:0-19506 GCA_009805285.1 Neurospora terricola FGSC 1889 | reverse complement strand
CCCAATTTATTCATCGTCATGTTTGAAAGCGGTGGTGTTGTGGATTGCAAGATGCCCTGGAGCGGGAAAGAACACCGCGATTGAAGCCATCTCGCAATCCACAACACCACCGCTTTCAAACATGACGATGAATAAATTGGGAAGTCAGTTACCGAGCGTCTTACAATTCGGCTTCAGCAATTTGGGGGTAACAACTACGGTGGTCAGATAAAGCCCTCTTTGGCAATGGAATGCCAGCTTGAAGTTCAACGGCACATGGTGTGGCAGCCACATTTGCAGACAGCGGCTGAATGCAGGGACCCCACAGTGCACGGCATGTGCTAACCGCCTCCCTAGCTCCTTCCCTGGTCCTGGGCCTCCCGTAGAACCCCACTGATCCAAGACTGTTCGAGTGTTTCCGGCAACAACACCTCAACAACAAAACATCAACTTATCATGATGGTCAACGTGTAGAGATGTATCTTGGACAACTAGAGGTTACCATGTACCCCAGGTACTCGCTTTTGGACCTGTGCGTTATCACAGCAGTTTTGACCGTCAAATGTCATATGTCCCTCCTTGACAGATGTTGTACATCCGAGATGGTCGCAGCAACTACAAGACCAGATATGAGACGAATAGCATGGAAGTGAAGAGATGTATGAGGCCGGCGCTTCTATATCGAAATAATCATGCAAGTAGAGGTAAGCGAAGTGGAAGCATCGAATGATCTGGGAGAATCGGGGAAATCAGATCAGGTCGCGGTAACTGTATTTCGGCTGACAGCGTGGCTCTACCATGGATTGATTGCAGATGTTCTTAACACCTGCGAACTGTGCCAAGACATGGCGATGTCTCCTGTCTTCGCCGACTTGACTCTACGAAGGTGTACTTGCAGACAAAAACTACACCGTTAGACATCCGTATCAAGGAATCGAGATTTCATGTATCATGAAGTCCAACTGTTGTACTGAGTAACAACCTCAATGGAAGACAGAAGATTGGTGCATTCCTCCGATCCTCTACACACCTCCAAAGACGATTCGACGTGGATGATGTCAACGACCGTAAGGTTGACATCATGACTACAGCTACCCTTTACCACCACAACGGGCTATATCAACGTCTAGAACTTATTTGATGCTCACATGGACCTCTTAGTGCCAGACCACCCAGACACATCGACAACCTTAAAAACGACTCAATCGACACTTGTAAACCCGCTACAATCCAACATCACCGCCAAATTCCACAAGCAACGTCTTAAAACATCGCCCATCATGTCTGCCAACCCCGATTCCGTTACCAACCAGGGCCAGTTCCACGCCAAGGTCCCTCCATCTAAGCCCATGACCACATCTGGCGTAAGTATCAGTCCGAACAAACCCCCTTCCAGCTTCACGATGACCAACGCATGCCACCAACCCATCAGCACCAACCCGGCCACCAAGTAGGCAACGAAAGCGCGCCCGAGTTCCACGCCAAGACCTTCCCACCCGGCACCGCTCCGGAGAAGGACTCTTATCAGCCGAACCCGATTCACGAGATCCCCGGCCAGGCTCTCAATCCGGACGTCGACCCGTCTTCACGCACCGACCCGCTCGACGCCTACCGTGGTTCCACCAGCCAGTCCATCTACAACCAGTCCCAGTACAGCCGGCCGATGCAGGGCCAGACGAGCAGGGAGCTGCACGGCTTGCATCCCGGCAAGCGCAAGAAAGAGCACTCCGGGCTCGAGGGCGTGGGCGCCACCGACCCGCATGCCCCGACCGTCGAGCACAAGGTCCGCGAGCTGGTCGCTGATAAGCCTCCGCCTATCGAGAGGGGTATCAGGGCTGTTATTGATCATACGGAAGAGGGCGCGGAGTATAGCCTGCCGGAGCCGGCGGAGACAGTTGCTAAGGAGAACAAGCCCAAGAGGCATTGAAGAGGTCGCATGGTAATGCAAGGAAGTAGTGAGGTTGTACGATATGGTGTTGGAGGACTGTTGGGATCTGTAACCTGTATAAAGATGTCATGAACATGAACTAGCTTATTCACTGAATGAAAAGTGAGATATGATCGACTTGGTGTTTCTTCTCTTCGACTACACAATATGACACGCTGTATGTCAGCTTGAATAGACCACTCATACAGAATTCCGGACCATGACCTTGCTGTGTGTATACATACTGTGGCAGACCCAATCCCATCCCATCCAACACCAGATGTGACCGACAATCCAAGTTATGGACCTGCGTCCTATCCTCTAATAGTTCCCGACTAGAGACCGACCCTTTCCTCGTTTTCGGAGCCCTCGCATAGTTCCAGTCTCTAGAAACTGCCGTGATATTCCAAACATATCAACTTTCATACCCAACTGACGCTCCCTGGAACAGGTAATGCCGAGTTCCCCATCCATGTTCTGATGGTGTTTCTACGCGAGCTCAAGTAGACTGACCAACAGTCGCATCCTGCCTGATAAAACTTGGAAGAAGCCGAGAAGTACCTCTACGGCCAGTAGCCGTCGCACTTTCGAGTCCCCCTCCTCCTCCGCTCGCAGCACGACTTAGCTTGCCGTGTTCTGTATGACCGACAGGTCTCTCTGCCTTGCATCTCCTGCAGAAGGCAAATTCTAGGGTTGAGTGGGGCATTGCTTCTTCTTCTTCCGTTTCGTCGTTGTCGTCTTCCTTCTCTGTTCATAGCACTGGTTCGTGGTGATGTCCGTCCTTGTTTTCGTCCCAGAGCAGCTCCGAATTCAGAACGGGGTGGTTCCTTTGGGTCCAGCCAAGAGGTGATCGTTTTCAAGGTGCCGCTCGATAATTGGCGTGTGCCGAATGTCGCGAACGAAGCTCCGGATATGCCTGGAATCCACGATTGTTTGAAAAACGTTTAGCCTCGCCTTTGGTCGGCCAACGTTGAGGTTGTGTGAGGTGATTCGAACAAGACGTAGTCCGTCATAGGCGACGAAGAGCGAAATTCGAGTATTCCAGTGTATGCTGAGTGATCATTTCGACATCATTGAGCTGTTGGTCCGTAGCCGCTTGAAACTGATCTCAAACTGATCTCGAGGTCCGCGATAGCGGTTGCATCAACAAAGCTGCTGCACCAACGCGCCGTGGCAGATAATGGACTTGATCATAACGAAGTGTTGAGCGTGTATGGAAAGCTGGCGTTAACGAGCGCGGCAATGCGGCTGAGGAAATCTTTAGCGCACTTTTCTTGCTCACAAAAAGCAGGTGAAATAAAGACGCATCGTGTTACCCGACGGTAGTCCCGACAATTTTCAGTGTGTGGTGCCTTTTGTTATTGTTGTTGACATTATTGGGTGGGAGGTACAGGCCCACTGTCCCATGACGACGATCGCAGACTCCGAGAACCCCATTTTGACGTGACATTGGCAAGCGGCAGGGAGCTCGGGTGCCTGAAAATGGACATTGTTTGGTGGCGGCGGGGTGAGAAGGAGCTCACCTCATCAACTCCTCACCATCCGCTTTGCCCACAGAAATCTTTGGATGATCGCGATGAGAGCCAACAGAGACTCGAGGCAGAAAGGAAACCAATCTCGAAGCAATGAATTAAAGTGCGAGGCAGACTGGCAGAGAGCCCCGTGGCCGAACGCATCGGACGACCCCAAAGCGGGATGATCAACCGCTTTCCATTGTCTGACAATGTCGATATGAAAACTCCGAGGGGAAGGAAGTCCACGCACAAAGAACAAACATCGTAAAAAAAGAAAAAACAATTGGAAAGAATTCGGTGCGTTTATGAAAGAGCAGCAAAAACAAACGATCAACTCAAAAACTGCAAAAGATTTGCGCCAGCCGCGAATCGAACGCGGGGCCCATCGATGGCAACGATGGATTTTACCACTAAACCACTGGCGCTTATCAGGTTGATGATATGTATTTGGGGAAGATGTTGGGTTTATATCCGTACCAACAGAATGTGGTGGCCCCAATATTCTCGATTGTCCCCCAGCTGGGCCGGACAATTGTTCAGTGACAACCAGCTTCCATGGGCAGACGAAGCCATCGATAAGGCGAACTTCTTGAACAGTACTCTTCAAGTTCCAAAGACCACGTGTGACCATCAAATAGAACTCCCCTTGGCCGTCAAGCAAGATGGGCTATTTCCAGCTCAAGCAGGGCATCCGGCTCCTCGTACAGAAGCCTGGGGTTCTTCTACCAAGATGAACGAGCTTCGCAGAGTTTCGAAGGCTCATCACAGACCTCTGCCCAGGGAACCATCATATCCTTCCGAGTTCCTACCCGCCTCTCAAGTCTGGTTCAGCGCCGGCCATTAGGTGACTATCCGTGTCGTCCACACCTTCAAGTCGGGCGCCTGCCGATTACCAACACCTGCCGACTGCGGCCTGCTCAAACGCTTTGGGGCCCGATGATGAGGAGATTCCACTAAAACGATTTTTCGTCAACGGCGTTCTGGGAGGCGTGCGTCGCCCATAAAAGACTCTCCCACGCCGTCAAGATCGGGTTGACGATGGAAATAGACAATGGCCAAGACGGTCCTGTTATGGCAGCGCGGTTGGGTTTGCTCGTCGGTTCGGATCCTCCGCCGTACAACATAGGGACTTTTATATGAGGGTTGCTCCAGGTTTTTCTATGCCGAACTTATTAATCCTAATAATAGCCTCTCCTGGGGCCTTACCTTACATCGCTACCAAGCACATATGCCTATAAGGAGGGGGGAAACCCGATCGCTCATTGTAATCCCTTTCGATGGACAATATCCGCGACCAGATCCTCATCAACATCGCGAAGCCTCTTTACTAGAGACATACTATACAATGAGCGTTGGCAAAAGTGATGAATATCGTCAATTATCGATGACCGGGTCGCATTGAAGTTATTCGGAGGCACATGCTTAACCCCGAGCATACGTGCAGGTGGTAGTGAATTGGCTGGCGCGGGGAAATTGGCCAAGCACCGCCAACAGCGCCAAGAGCCCCACTCATCTTACGCGCGTCCCCCCTGCCCCCATGCCGGCATCCCGCATCCGCTGTAAGTTCCCTGTCAGTACCGCTAAAAAGAAGGGACGGCCGATAACAGGACGGGAAGGAACCTCAACGAACAACCTCATCCATCAAAATAACGAAGTGAAGAATCCCGTCCTCCAAACTTTTACGTTCGTTCTTTAGAACGCCATCAACAAGGAAACTGGAGCAGATCTCTCACTCAACAACGACGTCAGTTCATGCTACTTTTAGGTCTGTTTACCGCACATACACTAACGAGAACTACCCAAAAGGTACCTCCATATTATGCTAGTATAAATCTGTCCCCGGATTGACTGGGAGCCGCTGTCAGCTGTACAGAACGGGAGTCCGTCTCAGCAGAATGTAAACAACACAACATGATGGTCCCGTCGGTAATGCGGCATTCCAGACATGAAGGTTTGACGTGGAGAGGTGGGAATGTTGCACAGCTTCCCTTCCGAGCGCTCTCCATCGAATGTTTCTGCCTGGTTACGTGTTTCTCACTGGGCAGTGGGCGCACATGCTGACATATCTCGGCGACAGCGGGAACTGAGAAGGGGGGAAAGGAAGAGAGAAATCATGAAAGGATGCAAGTTGGGACAGCCAGGTTGGCGCAAGGCTTCACAGCCCAGCCATTGCCCAGCCTGCAGGTAACCCCTTTTCTCGAACAACAGAGGCCGTCGTCCCGTTGCTGTCCACTGTCCAGGGCTTGATTGGAGCGTTGTCCTCCTTGGCTATCTTCAGGATAGCGAGACAGCTTCTGACCTACTGATAGCCAAACCCGAGCCCCTCTTCACCTTCGCTTGGCCATGAAGCAGCCCACCTTGAACCCACTCCTGCCAAGACCCTTGATATTCTGGGAGAAATGCCAAGTGACGATCCCGGCCTGCTCTGGGACGGACAAGGTTGACCAGGGATGGACGACTTCTTCAACGACCGCCTTTCTCGGAATTCTCCATCTTTTTTCTGTGGCCGTGGCTCCTCCTTTCCGGATCCGAATCCGCTGTCTCTGTCCTTGACCTCTTTCATGGTCTCACCTGTCCCTTGAGCTTCTCTCATCGCAACATGATGAAGAGTCGGGTCAGCGCCTGTGCCATTCTTCCGCCATGATTCTAAGCAATTTCCAGGCCCAACGGCCCCTGAGGATTATCAGCGTCCTAGCCGTGCTTGGTTGTCTCTGGCTCTGGCTCATCACCTTCCACAACTCCAGCTTCACCAGCGGTGCTATAGGCTCCGAGGTGCCCCTCCACGGTGCTCCCAAGTCTGAGCCGCAACAACCGAACAACAACAACAATGATAACCAGAATGTCGACAACTCCGTTCCCGCCGGTTCCGGCTCCGGTGCTCCCACGGCCAATACCCCGCCGCCAGCTACGAACCAACCCGCCGAACATGAGAAACCACCGGTGATGAAGACCTCCCGCGTGGCCAAGGTCACCGTCGCGGCTAACGCCCTCGACGTCGATGTTATCCACCGCGCAATGCAGACGCATGAACGCCATAACCGCGAACATGGCTACCATCATTACATCGCCTTGAATCAGGCGGTCAGCAGCTTGATCGAGAACGACCGCGCCGGCCGGCCCAAGGGCGCATGGACCAAGCCCGCCTATCTGCTCTCCATCATTGTCGCAGAACTGGAGAAGCCTGAGGAGGAGAGGTTGAAGTGGGTTTTGTAAGTATCCCTCTAGGAAGCTGTCATCTTGTCTGATCGACAGCGGTATATGGGCAGAAACTGATGCCCCTTCTCACATAATAGCTGGTTCGACGCCGACACGGTAGTCATGAACCCTTACACCCCTCTAGAGCTCTTCCTCCCGCCTGAGGATGCCAAGGGTCTCTCCAACGTCGACCTCGTCATCTCGTCCAACTGGGACGGCCTCAACTCGGGTGTCTTCGCCTTCCGCGTTAGCCCATGGTCCGTCTCCTTCCTGTCGGCCGTGCTCGCCTACCCCATCTACAACTCGGAGCGCATGAAGACCGACCGATTCCGCGACCAAAGCGCGTTCCAATTCTTGCTTACCGACAAGGCCTCGCCTCTGGCGCAGACACCCATGGCTGGCCGGGATCATTGGGTTGACGTGCCGATCCGCTGGTTCAACTCGCTGCCCGTCAACAATGCCTTCTTCAAGAACGGCACCTGGCTCTTCGGCAAGCCCATGGTGGAGGAGCAGTTTGACAAGGGAACGAACGAGGTCTACGACGACGGTCACGGCGGCGAGATTCAGGAGTGGAAGGTGATGCAGGGTGACATGATTGTGCACTTTGCGGGAACCTCGTACGTGCGCGACAGCTGGATGGGCCCCTGGGTCACACGTGCCGAGCAGGAGCTGCCCGAGTGGGCCAACAAGACGACCAAGGACGTCCTGAAGGTTGAAGTCGACAAGTTTTGGTACGAGCAAAACAAGAAGTTGACCAAGGAGAGGGCCGCGTCGGCGATCGAGGAGGAAAAGAAGAAGAAGGAGCAGGAAAGGAAGGACAAGGAAGAGAAGGAGCGCAAGGAGAAGGAGAAGAAGGAGAAGAAGGAGAAGAAGGAGAAGAAGGAGAAGAAGGAGAAGAAGGAGAAGGAGGCTAAGGAAAAGAAGGAGAAAGAGGAGCAGGAGAGGAAGGCCAAGGAGGAGGCCAGCGTGGGTGGTCACTAATTGCTCTCAAGACAAGATGCACCAAGCAAAGAAGACGCATCTTGTTGTTTGTATAGTACATTTGTATCTAATCTTGCATCTCTGGAGTTTTTGCTATACAGGAAGCGGTCGTTGGATGTTTACACATACACATTGGACGCAGGTTTGCGCTCGGGCTGTTCGCGGTTGCAATAATTTACGCTTTGGTCTGCGGCTACGTGTGTTTACTGAAGCAAGCGTACCTCTAATAGATGTTGGATAATCTTTACTTGTTCACAAGGCTTGACATTTGGTCTTCAACATGACCAAAACCGAGAAACCACAGCGAAAAAGTTTGCCATCAGGAGAGCTGTCGCATCAATGGCCTTGGCCTGGGGAAAGAAGGTGATCACACAAGGAACATGGGTGACCTGGTATCGAAATTCGCAAAGAGGGTCCATTCCCCTTCTCGAATGGCGGCTCGGTCTTCCAAATCTCTGGATCCAAGATCTTGTAGCGAATGACCCTTGTCTGGAGGCATGATCGGGAATTGGGATGGAGACTCAATTACAATTTCTATTTTAATGCTCGTCTCGAACATAGCGGATCGAATAGTTCGTCTTGTCATAAAAATCCCGAATTCCTCAAGCCTCTTGCCAGGCCTCGAGAACCGTCATCGAGAAGGACAAGACATCACGCATCGTTGTTCAAGTTGACTGACCTGAAATTCGACATCCAAGACTTCCCCTCACATGCCCAGAAACTGCCCAGCCCCTAAACACGAGCTCCAAGACCCCAACCATCCCCAAAAGCAACCACCAACGCCCTCTGCAACCAGCCAGCACCTGAATGCACCTGCAGCCAGCACCGGAGCGAGCTCGGTGCCTGGAGGTGCTCAATCCGAGGTCAAAGAAGGGTTTAACACATGTTGATCTATTTCCGCAGCGGAGGAAACGCCGCTCGCCGAGATGTATCGAAAACGACAAAGCGCGATTGTGCGTTCATCTGGAATCTAAACTACAAGTGGTAGCAATAGCCGCTCTCCCCGCTGCAGCTTTTGTGCAGTTGGGGGAAGGAGGCTCGGGAAGGTGTGGTTGAGGGTTACGCGTCATCGTGATAGTACCGGGTCAGCGTACTGTGTACCCCTTGGCTGCACGGTCACCTCCAAACACGACCCCCAACCTTTCCGTGAACCTGGATTTTTGTGAAGTGTAACCTTCTCGTTGGGTGATAAAATTGGGGGTTTTGTTGGAAAAGGTGTTGCCTAACACAGGCCTTTTCATCGAAACGACAGGAGGCTGTTTCTATGGCAACCTACAAAAGAACGACGGGTCACGGAGCGGAGGTCGGACAAGATGGAAAACGGCCAGGTTGGACGATCATCCTTCACCAATGCAGTTGTAGGTATTCTGACGCAGTAGATGTGTACAAAGGGTCCAGCACAACGGCTGCTGCCGAAGCCCTACCCATCGTCGTCCAACCCAAACATTTCGATCTATCGGGCTGTGGCGGTTGCATTACAGTAGTGTGCAGAGCGGGAGGTTGTGTGGCATTCTTCAGGGTCTTGCACAGGTATTCAGAGGCCATTGTGCTCTCTGGAGCAGGTATCACAACCTGGAGGCAGAATTGGACCACCTCTCACCCCTCCCTCCCTCTCTCGGGGGAGGATGAACCGTCCGTGAAATGGATGATCAGCACGCGAGCGGGAAACAGGGGAGGAAACAGGGGACATGCTCCAACCGAATTCCCCAGTGAGCCTGGTTGCCGGGATCAGTTATTACTGCGGTGCAATAGCGTTCGATATCCAGCGGGCCTCCATTCGAACCTTGGATTGTTGATCCACTCACCGGAATTCTGATCGGATGGCCCATGATGTCTGCCATGGCTTCAGGTTTCCAAGCCAAGCCCTCCCCCGTAACAAGCCTGGACAACATTGGTCTTGGCCGTCCAAATCAAATGCCCACAGCAAGCGCTCAGTGAACGCGGAACAGCCGCTTTTCCATGCACCGCAGCTTTTCTGCTTGGTGGTGCTCGTTTCCGAAACCTCCTCCAACAAAACAAGCACATGTCATTCCTTGGAACTTGGAGCCTTTCTTCTTTTTTTCTGCTGACCTCCTGTTTCCGGTGGTACCCAGCGCCTTTCCTATTCCTTCTCTTTTCATTGACGATCTTTCTTAGACCCTCCGAATCCTTCGCTGTAACCTCCGAGCTATCCAACTTTGACGGCCACTAATTTGCTAGTGTATCGTGGGGAAGCCGCCGTGTTCCTTGCGTGGGCTTCGGACTTTGGACAACCGTTTGATGTGAGGACGGTTCATCCTGCAACAACACACACGGGAATCTTCCTGTTGTCTTGACCTTTTTTTTTTTTTTTTTTTTTTTTTTTTTTTTTTTCTCCCAACAACACTCATCGAGCCTCCAGGTTTCGCATTGAGTATCTTACCGTACTACCGCTGTTGTTTCAGCCCTACAATCTGTGCTGGACCGGTCTTCTCCTTTTTGTATCATCCCATATTCACTCATACTCTCGCCCCATTCACATTACATCATCACCTTGTATCATTCTTCTATAGGAAAATATTCCGATACAGGTATCATCGGTGTCAGACCCTCTAACTCCGGTGCCATCTAACACGGAGTCTTCCGGGTCTTATTGCTCTACCTTACTCTCACCACCGAACGGGTCGATCAGTACCGAGCTGGTTAACATCGCCATCAATCATGTCTAGCAGTCCAACTTTCAAGGACAAGGACGAGGACCTGGAGGCCCAGGTTCCTCTGAACCCACAGCTTTCCAGTCCCACGGTCAGAACAGAACAAGAAGTCTCAGGCACAACCAAGCTATTGTACCTGGCCGTCTACTTCCTATGTAACATTTCATTAACGATTTACAACAAGCTCATTCTGGGCAAGGTGAGTTCCCAGCAGCCTCCTGGTTGAGCCTCATACCACCCACCATCTTACATCTCACCTGTGTGTACAACACCAAGCTAACCATCATCACCAGTTCTCCTACCCATGGCTTCTCACAGCCCTCCACGCCGGCTCGGCGTCCATAGGGTGCTATATCCTCCTCCTCCAAGGCCGATTCACCCTCACGAAGCTTTCGCTCCAGCAAAACGTTGTCCTCTTCCTCTTCTCGATTTTGTTTACGGTCAACATCGCTACCTCTAACGTCTCTCTTGCCATGGTCTCCATCCCCTTCCACCAAATCATGCGGTCGACCTGCCCTTTTTTCGCCGTGCTCATCTACCGCTTCCGCTACGGCCGCTCCTACCCGCGCGACACCTACCTCTCCCTCATCCCGCTCATCCTGGGCGTCGGCCTCGCCACCTACGGGGATTACTACTTCACCGCTGCCGGGTTTATTCTGACTTTCGTGGGCGTCATCCTAGCCGTCGTCAAGACCGTCGCCACCAATCGGATCATGACGGGCGCCCTGGCCCTGTCGCCCCTCGAAACGCTGCTGCGCATGTCGCCCCTGGCGTGCGCGCAGGCGCTGGTCTGCGCTATTGCTAGCGGTGAGCTGGCTGGGTTTAGGGAGCAGAACCCCGAGGGCCCGTCGGGGGCGTTGATTCTGACGCTGGCGGGTAATGGGCTGTTGGCGTTTTGTCTGAATTATAGCTCGTTTTCGACGAATAAGGTGGCGGGCGCGGTGACGATGACGGTGTGTGGAAATATCAAGCAGTGTTTGACGATCCTGCTGGGTATTGTGTTGTTTGGAGTCAAGGTTGGGTTCTTGAATGGGGTGGGAATGGTGATTGCGTTGGCGGGCGCGGCGTGGTATAGTGCTGTTGAGTTGAGGAGTAAGACGCAGAAGGGTGGGAGGTAAAGGGGTTGGATTCGGTATCTGGGGTCGGTCCATGGATATGTCCATAGGCGATGGGAGGGAGATGTGTGATACCCTACCGGTTGCGGTTGAATAGGTAGAAGGTTGGGTGTGGATTGCATATAGAGTGTTGCAGGATGTATTGTGGGGAGAATTGTACATACATAAAAATCACCAAGCGTACCTATCTACCGTTCAACATGGCATTTCATTCTGTATGTCGTCATTATCCGGACTGTCATCATGCAAACCCATAGAAAGGTCTCGTGAATGCATCTGTTACTACGCTTTCGTTCCCCCCACGGTTGTTCAAGATCTCGCTGTCGCCCTCGGCGTTTCCAACCCAACTATCGAAACTCAAATGAACCAGATGAAAAGGCACCGCCGTCATACCAGCATCAATCCGCATGCATTCCAATTTTTGATAGGCTCAATCATGGATTCGATGATTTTGTGTTGCAACATCGTGAGTTGACAAGTGGGTCGACCGCTGGCCACGCGACCCACCCTTGTGCCTTTATAGGTGGTACAGCGCAGCAGTTTCTTCAACCAAAATCCAAGGCGCGATGACCGAGTGGCCTAAGGTGTTTGACTCGAACTAGCGTCGAGGCGTATCAAATCTCTTCGGAGGCGCAGGTTCAAATCCTGCTCGCGTCGATTCAACTTTTCTTTTTGCAGCTTTTCACGATACTTTTTTGTTGTTTGTTTACTCGCCCGAAGCATTTCTAGACTTTTTGCTTCCTTTTTTGGACAACATCCTGGCGATAAAGAAAGACGGGTGAAAGGTGTCTTTGTCACTTCAATAGGAGGCCACGCACGCAACTTAGTCATTCGCTCCTCTTTGCGGTCTCAATCTCCCATGCCAATGTCAGAGTTCGACAACATTCAATCCAGACTGTGCATTATTATGTTGTTCAGATTACGCTCATTATCCTCTCTAATAACTCCAACTCGAAGCCTCGCTAATATGTCCCGTCATGCAAACCTGATCTCCCTTCTTCACCAACACCTCAAACATGCCATAATCCGTATTCATCTTCGAGCTCGACATCGTATACTCCTCGCCAGCGTATATCGGCGCCGTAGCCCTGTACGAGATCTCCTCCAAAACGGACCCCTCCACCCGGTGAACGTCTCGCCAGTAATCGAGCATGTTGATCAGGTTCAGCGGCCCATGCACGACCACGCCCGGATGGTTCTCGACGTCCCTCGTCCAGCTTTCGTTGTAGTGAATCATGTGCGCGTTGAACGTGAGAGCTGAGAACCGAAACAGGGCGGCGGGCGACCACTTGAAGACCCGGTCTGGCAAAGCGTTCTCACCAACCACGACGTCTCGCACTTCTGACTTGCCTCCTCGCGATGGAGGAATCGGAGGCTTTGTCGATGTTGTTGCTGTGCCTATTGTCGAAAGGTCGATTTCCTTCCGGAATATCCAAGATCTGTGTGGTAATCACAAAAGTATAAACAACACTTTTTCTTCTCGCTTTTTTCTTGTGTTTGTGTTGAGACAATGCTTGAACTCACCTTTGGTCGACCAGCGCCAAGCCTCTTTCACCCCAGAACTCCTTGTTCACCTCCACCAGAACCATCTCACTGCCATCACGACTCTTCTTCGCCACGGCACTGAGAAGCTTTGTGTGTTCCTCCACCTGCTCCCCAACTCTCAGCTCGGTACCATCGTTCCACCGCATCTGTCCTCCTGCCCACATGCGCCGTGTGAAGGGCGCCGGTGCGTTGAACGTGCGATCTGTGCCATCGGCGCCAAGATCGTCCTCCATTTCTGATGGCGTAAAGTACACAAGATGGTATCCCGGCGGTACTGGTGTTCCCGCTGGGGGACAGCCGAGCGTGAGGTCCAGTTGGGGGCCTAGGCCATACCTTCGACCCAGTGTGAGACACAACTTTTGCAGCTGATTGCCGTCCAGAGTTTGTTTTCGGACAATGGTCTTGTCCTGGAATGTGTGCAGCATCTGACTTGCTGCTTCGCTGGCGGTGATGCTGCTGGTGCTGCTGGTGCTGAGGGACCTCGGCCTGGACATAGCGCGGAGATTGAGTGGCCGGGTTTGTCGGCTCAGAGCTGATCGTAGGACTGTCATTTTGGCACAAAATATGTTGGGATAGGTGGGAAAAGATGTAGTGATGTTGAATTGTTCTCTGAGCGACAGATTTCTTGATAAATTGCTGTTCACAGAAGGAAATACTTTGGGAATTTGGCCAGATATCACTTTGAAAGGATGCCGTTGATCAAGCTCAATACACTACGCAATAACCGCCCGCGATGGAGAAGGTTTACCCCGCATTTTGGGTTTCTTGGGGGTTGGAGACCGGCTGTCATTACCCCTTGTGCCCCTGAATCGTCATTCAACTCCAACGCTGCAATCCTTGTGATAACCTGGATATGGGTCCACTACTTATCGACTCACGCCTGCCTTGATTTGGTAGCTCAAAAAAGAAGCATCATATGATGGATTGGCTGAAACCGTTCGCCTCGTTCTCGTTTCATACCTTTTGAACTTTGTTTGAGCCTCAACAATGGCAACGTTCATCAAAAGTGCGGCGCGCTCCGCCCGCTGGCTCCCGCGCATAACGCCACGATCGACGGCGAGCGGCAAGAATGCCTTTTCGACTTCAGCACGGCGCCAATTGATGGCCACAGCAGGGTTTACCGAATCCCAGCTCATGGTACGAGATGCTGTGATGAAGATATGCTCCAATTTCCCAAACACATATTGGCAGCAACATGACCAGAGCGAGGAGTATCCCAAGAAGTTCCACGCTGCTCTCGCGCAAGACGGATGGCTCGGCATTGCCCTACCAGAGGCGCTAGGAGGAGCCGGACTTGGTATCTCCGAGGCGACCATGATGATGCAGACAATTGCCGACTCAGGGGCAGGTATGGCGGGCGCGCAGTCGATCCATGCCAACGTCTATGCTACCCAACCGCTCGCAAAGTTCGGAACTCGGGAACAACTTAAACAGACCATTCCGAACATCATCGCAGGGAAGCTTCGCGTCTGCTTTGGAGTGACGGAGCCTAACGCCGGTCTTGACACGCTGCGTCTGGAGACATTCGCCAAGAAACAAGATGATGGCTCATACTCGGTATCAGGCCAGAAGATATGGATAACGTGCGCCCAAGTGGCGGACAAGATGATGCTTCTGGCGCGAACCACAGCGCGTGATGAGGTGAAGAAGCCGAGTGAGGGACTGTCTCTGTTCTGCATCGATCTGAACAGAGAAGACCACCGGTTGAAAGTAAGCAAGATCAAGAAGATGGGCGGGCGAGCCGTTGATGCCAATGAGGTGTTCTTCGAGAACTACCCCATCTCTGGCGATTCCCTGATCGGAAAGGAAGGACAAGGGTTCAAAATCATTCTTCATGGCATGAATGCAGAACGTTGTCTTCTCGCCGGCGAGGCACTTGGACTAGGATATGCAGCGCTGGGTAAGGCGGCTGAGTACGCTCGAGAGCGGGTGGTTTTCCAGCGGCCTATCGGACAGAACCAAGGCATCGCTCACCCTTTGGCGGATGTGTATATGAGGCTCGAGGCGGCGAAGCATGCGACATACCATGCCGCCAGGTTGTACGATGCGAGCAAGACGGATGGCTCGATTCGACAGGAGGAAGTCGGAGTGGCATGCAATAGCGCCAAGTATCTGGCGGCGGAGGCGGCCTTTGCGGCATGCGAAAGAGCCGTGCTAACCCACGGCGGGATGGGATACGCTGTCGAGTATGATGTTGAGCGATATTTTAGAGAGTGTCTGGTACCTAGGATCGCTCCGGTCAGCCGGGAGATGATTCTCAACTATATCTCGGAGAAGGTGCTCGAGCTGCCGAGGAGTTACTGAGAAACCCTCCTGAGACAATGGACTGCAATGCAAACAGAAGTCTTTTGAACTTGTCTTCGTTATTTGTTACACTTGTCGTGATCGAATCATCCAGAAGGCGGTTGATGCCTTTGACTCCAACGAAACATCATGTTATCAGTTGTCAATGGAAGAGGAAGCGAAATCAGCTTTGGCCAACAAAGGTCAAGGAATCGCACCTTCCTCCTCCGACTAGCACCTTCCATCACTCGAACCTTTCGATCAGGCATTAGCTGGACCACGTCTGATAAAAAGGCAAGTATCTACCGAACGCTCTTTCTCTCGAACTCGCTCCTTCTGGCTTCAGTTTGTAACCCAATCTAACCAATCGAGCCTCATGCAGGCAAAGGGAGTCCTTGCGATACGCACCAGCTCTCACCATGGTCAAGTCATATCAAATCCCCGACGACTCGCTTCTGTGCGCCCATCCTCGCGACTCATGGATGGATACTTGGATTCCAGCTATATTCGGTTCTGCTCCGGGGCGGCTGTTCAAAATTCCTCCGAAGCCCAAACCACTTGAGCACGTTTATGGGCTCAACACGGATTCTATCACAGAGTACACTTCCATCAACTACGATGCCGGCGAGGACAAGTCGGCACGATCCAAGACCAGCAATAATAACCAGACCCAACCCGAACCAAGGAGAATCAGTTGGCACAGCCACACCAGCGAGACAATGATAAAACTGAAGGTCCCTCGAGACTCTATCCCTTCGGCGTTTGCTTGGAAGCCGCCTGGTGAGGTAGCCGTAACCAAAAACGAGAACCGCATACACATGGAGAAGGTATCTGACCATGACACGAACGACACCATCCTGCTGACCCAGATATGGGAGATACAGAGCACACTCCAGTACACAAGGAAAACTGGAACACAGGTCCCAAGACAGAAGAAGAACTCCCACAAAGTGTCTCTGAACACCCGAAGACTCGACAAACTCGGAGCTTGGAACGTAGCTTTTGAGGGGAGGCAACATCTGCGACGCAAAGCACGTTCGAAAACGGCAACAAGGTCTCTCGAGAAATACCTCAAGGAAACGGGCACTCCACCAAAACCTACCGAGACTGCCTGTGGGCCGAAGAATAGCACTGTCCAAAGCCAGCCCCAGGAGCCAGTTAAACAAAGCCAGTGCTCCTTGACAGACAACTCCGGCGATGTGGTTCAATGCCAGACTCGAAGGCCTGGTCGGATAGCCAAGATTTGGAAGCTGTTTATCTATTTTGTGGGATTCGCGAKCATWTTGGCGTCCTGTGTSGGTAKTGCTATCGTAATATGTAAGTCTTCAGGACCTACCCAGATCAAGAGTGACTTTAATACCGCTGGCTGACTTACTCAAGACCTCTATTTCTCCAGGGTCACTCTCAGCGAGATTCTGTCTTTTCCGATGTCACTAATCATGGCGAAACTACGTCCGATGGTAAAGCTGTATGTGGATGAGATCATATCCTCCCAGCAACTATCTGTTCAACACACCCCAGTGTCTGAACAACCCCCAGTGTCTGAACAACCCCCAGTGTCTGAACAACCCCCAGTGTCTGGACACACCTCAGCGTCTGCGGAAGACCAGCCTCGGGTTGGGCCCTGGTGGTGGAAACCATTTCTGATCGGTGCCTCTGTAATGACAGTAGCAAAGACCAGAGGCCCGAACAGGTGAAAGGTGGCAGGAAAAGCCTCTTGTGGCCCTACATACCGGGGAAACCTGACGTTCAAGACCCGAATGTGTCTGTGTGGTGCCGTACATAGGTTGTAGTTATCAAGTTCCACGGCACGATGTCTTCCTCAGACATACTGTGTAGGTACTTCRGACTCCAGTACCCAAAGGCAAGACGCTGAACTTCCTGGAGACGTTCACACGGATGGTATCACCGTTGGACCCCAAAAGGAGGGTTACAGCAAATCCTTTCTCAGCCCACTTGATACAATAGTGATGTTTAGCGGTAGTTGAATCTTGGAATAGACACGATAGCGTCCTCAGTAGGTTCCATGAATGCAACAGACCTGTGCATCAGAGAGACATACCTCGTCCTGCCTACCTTTGCCGCAGCCGCGATATAGCCGCGCTGAAGTGTAGTTTAGGACGACCTGACGTGCATCATGCATATATCACTTTGCGCGGGTCGAGCGATCAAGCAAACAGCCCTACGGGACTGTAACACAACATCATCTGATCCTCTACAGACGCAGTTAGCGGCGTGATAATCTGATAATTCTTCCAATGGTGATGGTTCTGGGGAAAAGGCTAGTGCAACCAGACCAAGTGCTGCGGTGCGCAGCCAGCACTTCGGCGCTTGCGCGCTTGAATTTCTGAGAATGTGCGGTGCACGCCTTGCTTTATGTAGGACGGGAAGAGGGGAACTGGGGGCCAAGAACTCCAAAAGGGATGGGAAGAAGGAACGTTAAAAAGGGCTGGCGAGAATAGCGTTTCTCATATGTACTCAGCCCCTTGGTTACGACTCTCCCTTGCAGTGTGACCATGGGGCCAGCACTAACTCCAACCGAGGTTGTAGCGATTAGGTAGTTGAGTCGTAAGAGACGAACAATTAACTGTTGAATTAGGGTCCTCTAAATCGAGATATGATCGAAGATTGTGGCTGGATGGAAGACCGCAACATCGCCGAACATTGTCGGACTGGTTGTGAGCGTTGAAAGCAGCGGGATTGAAGTGAATTTGAAGAAGGAGATAAAAAGAATGGAAAAGACAAGGAGGGAACCGAAAATAAGGGACTCTCCGTTATAACATCGTACTTCTTGTACAGTATATGCAGTGCCCATCGTGATGCTTGTTCGGAATAACCTCTCGGGGGGCTTCAAGCCAGGGCTTGATGGCGCATGTGGCTTACAGTAGATACCCTAGTACGAGCAACCCTGTCTACGAGCAACCCCCCCTATAATAGCAACAGTCTCGCCCAAAACTATCCTTTTTATAAGGGTAAGCGCAAATATGCAAATTGCAATAGTAAATGAGAGGATTTGCTCTTAAATTTGTATGGCGAAACGGAAAAGCGGGGTCTAATAGAGGGCGAAAATTGCTTGGCATGCCCGTTTTGGTGCATTTTTTTTTGGCGGGTTGGAAAGAAAGTAGTCTGTGCACGACCCCCCTTTCAGCAACACTTTGGGTCAGATTTTTGGTGTTGCTCGTACTAGGGTATCTACTGTACAGCACCCAGCAAGGTGTCATCCCGCACACCGCAAGGGAGCTGTGGTGTCCAATCGCGAACAAGGTAGCAGTGGTTGGCGAGCGAGAGAACAGAAAGACGACAGGGAACTGAAGGCTGCGACTGCGGGATGCGATGGTAGCAGTCCGTCTAGCTCGTATGGGTCAGAAAGTTTTTGGGAAGCGAGAAAAGGGTACGAAATCTGGCAATCTGGCAATCCGGGGGTTCAGCAAGGACCTCATTTTGATCCTTTCACGCCGTGTTGCATCGCAGAGCACATCGTGATTCCCTCATGTCGTACATACCCCGTGCTCTGCGTAGATCATACAGGACCTGGGGATTTGCGATCAGTATCACATCGATGAAGCAGATCATTCACAGCTTGGTAACCAGTAAATCCGTAGATATGTTGAATCTCCGAGTTGTTTGGCAATGATAAGGGTCGAGAGCAACATTCGGTATTTCTATGATGGAGTCCAGTGTGATAAGAGAGCCAAGCATATCACATTCAAAGTCATTGTCATTGCGGTGTCTCACTTGGACACCTTTACGTCACAGGGGGGACGGGTCCATCCGCCTCCATCCACATATGAATGGTAGGACAAGCGTCAAACAACGGGAAGAGAAACGAACCTACTTGCAAGTTACAACGGCTCGAACGGTTTTTTAGTGCCAATTTTGGACAGATAACAATGGAGGAGTCATGAGGTGAGGTGATGGGAAAGCTGGTGGTGTCGTGATTGTTGATCCGCCGAAAAAGCCAGAGGCCATAGACGGTCATGAAATTGCAAGGTCGACGACATGGGCTTTAGCATCTTTAGCAGAGAAAGAATAGAGGCATCTGACGTAAAGAGATGGATGTCACCCCCGCAAAGCAAATGAGGGATTCCACCTCGCTCTCGATCCAAATCCCGATCTTGCCAGCACCAAGCTCGATCAAGATGGAGAACAAACCGAAGAGGACCGGGAGGATACTGCCAGTCATTTCCTCACGATTGTCAGTGGATGTTCGTCTTCGGTTCGTTCTCCATCTTGATCGAGCTTGGTGCTGGCAAGATCGGGATTTGGATCGAGAGCGAGGTGGAATCCCTCATTTG
>RANZ01000587.1:0-19521 GCA_009805285.1 Neurospora terricola FGSC 1889 | reverse complement strand
AGACTATTTAGAAGGGTTAAGAATATAGTGATAATTTACCTCTCTATAAATTTACCCGAAATTAAGTTTTTTATAAAGGACTTTAAATAATTTACGAAGTAATAAACGTTAATATAAATTATATTCTTCTTATTAAATACACTACCAATATTATAAAGGACATTATAGTAAAGGTTAAATTAACTAATATCTTTTTTATAGAGGTAGTCTTCCTTAAAGGAATATATATTTTCGCTTATAAGGGTTTAAATTACCTTCTATATAATAAATAGTTTAAACGTAAATTCGGTATRGGCTAGGTCCTTACGAAGGGTTTTTAACGCCTTTTCGAATAGAGTATTTAAATTAATAGTATTAGTATTATTTTCTTCCAATATATTAAAGTATTATCTTTAATTATTCTTATTACTAAGTAATACTAATAAATACCATAATTTATTAAAGGGCGGCTATATAAATCCTTTTAATTAAGTGTTATTAGGTATACTTTTAGGAATTCATTATTAAGCTTTCTCAATACAAATTGTACAATTAACATTCCTAATTGGGTCGTTAATATTATTTACTATAGCTTCTAAGTTTAAAATCCTATTAATTACATTAGTAGCCTTCGACTTAACTTAATTCAATTTAGTTTTTATTACGGTAATACGTAGGTTTATCTAATTTACTACTTTATTAAAACTTTTTATTTATTTGGTTATTTTATTAATAATTTCCCGGACGTTAGTAAATTTCTTCTTAATTTAGCAGTTAAAGAGAGTATCTGTAGTATTGCATTTTCGTAATTAATTATTTAATACTTTAATTTCTCTAATTAAGGTTAGGTAATCATCTATTTCAGTTTATTTTATTATATATAATTACTATCTAAAGTAGTTAAATAAGCGTTAAAGGTAAAATATAGAAGATTTATTATTTCTGTAATTATTTAACTATCCTCCTAGTTCCAGCGGTTCTTCTTTTAGTAGATTTATAGTTTCTGATTTTCGTTCTCGGTCTCCCCTATATCCTTATCCTTAATCCTTATAATTCCCCGGTATTTCTTCCTAATCCTCTATTCTTTCAGTTAATATTTTTAAGAAGGTTTTGGTATTAGGTCGGTAATTAATAGGTCTCGGTAGTAGTTTAAGGGCTAGTACTTCGCTTTTCGATTCGTTTTTAAGTAGTAACGGGATTTAAACCTAATTATTTATGTTAAATAATAGCTTATTATAAGGGGTCCAATCTGATAGTACACAATCGGGAACTAGCTTATCAGGTAGCGGCTTATCGACTGTAAATCTATTATTAGAAAAATACTTATCAATGGGCGGAAGCTTAATTTTGGGAGGTTATTTAAGAGGTTTATTTTCCGTAGGGTTAATTATTTTAATTTTATTTTAAAGGGAGGTTTTAATTATTTAGTAATATTAAGTAACTAACAAAAAGAATAAAAGATACTACTATCCTACTATTATATACGTCTTAGAGGCAGAGGAAACCTTTAATGTCGAATAAAGTAAATTAATTAGATTTAAATAATAAAAATACATTACTATTCTTCTAACTAACCAATTTTTATTAAAGTAAAAGAGGGGTAATATAATAATAAATACTTAGGTCGTATTGTATAATAGATTATTTAAATATTTTATAATATCATTACATTCGTTTATCTATACTTTAACAGCTAAAATAGACGAATTATAAAGTATTAGAATAACTATTCGTACTCGCTTAAATTTGGGGCTTAACGCCGCGAATTTAAACAATTAAATTAATCGGTAAGGGTAATAACTTCTCGTTCCTATTTAAATTAAGAGCTTGACGCCGCAATTAAATTATATTTAATTAATTGGTATACGTTTATTCGTACCTAATCAAGGGCTTAACGCTACAATTAAATAATATTAAACGTATTAAAACGGGTACTACGCGTAGCGGTAAAGATGTTAATCAATTATAATATTAAAATTATTTAGAAAGTAAACAGTTAATTTAACTATTAAATTACAACTACCATTTATTACGGAAGTTTAGTATATCCTATAAAAAACTTTATATTAAAGTATTTTAAATAGGAAAGTGTAATATAGAAGGAAGGAAGTAGGCTAGTTAGAGAGGACCTTGCAGCCTAGTTAAGTAGGTAGCTGCAAGGCTTCTAGAAGGCATTATCTTTCTTCCTATAAATAGGCGCCTTGGCAAAGGCGGGCTACAAAGGTTGTAAGAACCTTTATAGCCTGGCAAGGCCAGTAAGGCCGGCCGGGCCACCCGGTGCCTACCGGAGGGTTCTGAAAGGTAGGCCTTCTAGGGCAGGCACAAAGGGTGCAGTCTATCTGTCTATCGTACATGTCCTGTATTAGCCAGGTTTGTTCAAGTGAGCATCCGCTCTCGGATAGGGTAAGCGAGAGCGAGGGCCCCATCGTTACCCTATAGCGCGCGGAGAGGGTTCACGAAAATGATTACCGGGATACTCTCGTAACTGTAAAAAGATCTAGTACAAACTTTATATTTCGTTTGCAAAATAGTTATAGAATAATCTTATAATTAAAATATAAGTATTGAGAGATAATTATTTCTAACAAGATAATCTTAGGGATTATATATTTCCTTAGATTAATTTTAATTATAAAAGACATCGTATTTAAAATCGTCTCAAAGCGAATCAATTTATACGCATTAAAATATTTTGGCTTGTGGGACTATTAAACCAAGATTATCCTGCCCGGTGTAAATTCAGTATAAAATGGTCATAGGACTATATTGCGTTGAAAATCATTTTCTGGACCATTTTGTAGAAGTAAAATCATCCCAGAGATCATTTTCGTAAACCCTCTCCGCGCGCTAGGTATGTGATGGAGGCGCTGCTTGCTTGACCAACACGTTTTGTGATTCGGAAGGAGGGACGGGAGAGGAATATCCCGAGTAATGAAGGGTGTGAACTCGACTCGAGAGTTACATTCGACCAAGTGTTATTTATGACAGGACAAGATCATACGTGGGCCATCGACGCTCTGCTCCCGTGAGATTTGCCTTATCACTGCAGAATATATGAGACGACGTCAACGGGGTGACCGAAAGGTGATTGGAGACAAGACGTACTTACCACGCTGGAGAATGATTGCCTCGTAAGGGCCTTTGGGGGCTGTCGCGGGATTGAAGGGTAGGGGCAGAGATGCGCCACTTGAGGACGGGAAAGGAGTAAGCTGCACTCTATAACCATGCCCATGGCCACGTTCATGCCATGTTCTTACCCCCCGTAAGGCACCATTGTTGTTTTGAAACAAACGTAGTCCCTAATGTCTCGCTCACTGTGTCGTACGTAATGCCCTGTATTCTGTAAGTGAATTGCGACGTAATCGGTTAGCGCCATTGCAAACTGTTGGTGGGTCCGGCAGGCACTGGGCGGCTCAGAGTCACATGCTCTGTGCCGTGCCCACCGTGCCCTGCCCAGACCGCACCACTTTCTAGCCCTCCAGACTTCTGGCCAGTCTCTCCTCTTCTCCATAGCATCATCCATCACACACTCAATCAACCGTATACACGCTTGCTCTCGTTGTTCGTGATCTCACACAAACCCCTTTGATTCCTTCACAGACTCGGATCTGGATCTTACATGTTCCTTTGAACTGGTATGTTTGTTGTCCTGGGGCCATGCTGCGACGTGACCGCTGGTTCTTCCCCTTCCTTCGTGACTCAGGCTCGATTGGACAAGATATACTGAAGACATTCTTAACTTTGACAAAACTGCCGTATTATGGACGAAGCCTAATCAGCAGTGCTGCTTGGGGGAATATGTATGTTGAATGACAAACTTGCATTGTCCTGCAGTGCAGCGTAGCCTCGTGTAGGATCAACTGCGGCGTAGCAGGTTACCCCATGGATCCTGCTGAACCGGTCAAGATCTGCTTGATGAGGGGGAAGTTCCATGAACAGTAAACTTCTGAAGCACTGTTGCTCAATTAGCACCATATTCCGTCCTCTGTACAAAAGTAACCATGGGCATGTCCAATTTCTCAAGTAGTGTCTCAGGATGGCTTGCCTTACTTGTCGAGAAGGGACCACTTTCGAGCCGTATTACTCGGATCCGTGACCCGTGATAATGTTGAGCGTTAAAAATAAGCTTGATCACTCGCTTCCCAGCTGCCTATTTCTCAAGAGTAGGTTCGGAAACCACCAAGGACGAAAAATAAAGCACTAATGGTGGTATCAGATTAGCTGGGCACTGATGGGACCAACAGTCAGTCGATGTACGTACGTTGCTTTTGCGGGCTTATGCAGGTAAATGGCATGGCTTATTGAAACGAGGCCCCCGGTCGTCCACTGGCCCCCAAAGACAACCTCAACATCCTGAGATCGTGTTTTTCACTCTGTTGTGAGAATCAGCGCCGTATTCGTCTAAAAGGATGGACAACAGTAGAAGTTTGGTTCAACCGGGGTACACCTTGCAACGGTCAGGACGTCAAGCTGCGTCATGAATGCATTTGGGGATCCCCGAAAGGTGTCTTGTTTTGCCGGCAAACAAGCTCGTCGGCCCGTTGGATTTGGTCTCATTCCTCGGGATGCCCTTGATATTCGTATCAACGGTGAGGATACATACCAACCGCACCCCCCAGTCTCCCTAGAACCTTCGAAGGGCAATGCTCTATGCGTGACACCTTAGCACGGAACATTGCCTGTTGTTGTGTCTGACATGATCGTAAGCGCGCTTCACCGGGTTGATCATGCCGATGAACAGACCAATAAGTGACTGGTGTGCCCATATACACAGGTGCAATTTTGCTTTTTCCAGTCACTTGAGCAGGATCTGGCAGCCAGCTCGATGAGCAGGCCAGACAGTGGTGGCGGGTCACCTACAGCACCCGCTCACCAAGCTAGTACACACCAAGCCCACTTGTAGTAGCGGTATCAGCAGTCGAGAACTTGAAGTAGCAGAGCAGAGTACAATGTGCAGTCAACCAGCGATGTGGGGGAAGTTCTTGTATTCAAAAAAGGGTCCAAAAGGGTAAAAAAAAGAAGCAAGACACCGGAGCGACCAACAGCGTATCCCATAGCCCACCATTATGCGCCCTTTCGCTGCATCCGAGCCAGACCAAAGAAACCCAAACTCCGTTAGGGTGTCTCACAACACTGATACAATCGCTTTCAGAGACCCTTGCCAGGGCCCCAGGGTATTTGCCCACCATGGCAGCAGGATCCGCGGTTTTATGCAATCGAAACTCAAACCCAACGCCAACTCCAGAGCACGACAGAACGGTAACGAAGGGGGTATTTAGCTCGCAAGCAGGTTATTTAGCCCATACCGAGAATCCGGCTGGCTGACTACTCGCTGGATCTCGCTGTCGTGAAACACTCGGTGAAATACTTCCAAGTCGGAAGGACAAGCGGCGGCAGCGGCGCTGCTAAGAGTTTCCCTGGCCTTCTTGGCAAGATCCTCCAGGATTAGTTTGCTGGTACTTTGATTTGGGTCCTCAAAGACAAAGGCCACGGAGGAGATACGCCCACGCAGGTCAGGGTCATAGAGCAAGACTTCCCGCCACATCTCGGCCACCTCTTGGGGCGGGTTGCGGTAGCCATTGCCAAGGCCGAAGTCGCCAATGACAAGCTGTGTGTGGCCGTTATAGGCTGCAATTCGGAGTGCTCCTCGTAACAAGTCTTTCAACATGTCGCGTTCGTTTTGGAAGGAGAACTTTGTTCCGTTTTGCGTAAGTTTAGGCCAGCGGGTAGGATGGACTGAAACGACAGGGATCGACTGCCACTGCTCGGGCGGGAGCTTATCATATCTGTCGTGAGGCCCTCGGAATACAACTGAAGTCACGCGCGATCAGAAAGTAGTTTATAACATGCCAGTTGGTAATACTAACCGACATCTCGCGAGTAAATACCACCATAGCTTGGGATGGGGTAATTCTCAGTCACTGTTGATCCTGGCGCAGGTGTTGCCAAGTTCGCAGAGAGAGTGCTTCGGCGGCATAGGCGTTCCTCGTATCCAACAGCTCCCGTTTCCCAATCTCCGCCTGGTCTTTTGTCGTTGGCCGCGCAAATAAAGGCTACCGTGTGTGGTTCTGCGATCTGCTTTGCCCAGTTCAAGGCACAGTCGACTGGATCGCCGTTGTAGACAACTGGGGTTGGTGATTAGACAGGAATGACATGTCTCGGAAGCGTGGGGGTCTTACAGAACTGGGGAGGGGCAATATCGTGAGGTCTCTGTTGGAAGTTGATCTGCGCTAGCGGTTGGTGCAAAAGATAGGAGCTGATGTCCCACGTGCCCAAAGACCTGATGTAGGGGATGTGTTGCCTCTTGGTTTCGGCAGCCACTTCAGACGGCTTGGGCCTGGATGATCTTGAGCTTCCGGGAGCCATTGTGAATGTGCTTCGAAGCAAGCGAGAGGTTACTGGAGGTGTTGTGGTGAAACGAGAGTGCAGTAGACGCTTGAGGTCAGGTGTGACTGTGGATCATGGGGTTGTGTTGGTGGTAAGGAGAGGATACGATGGCGTTCTTATACACGACCAGGGAAATTCCAGTAGGGGAAAATTAAATGGACAAGAGGTTGTGAAAAAGCAGCAAGCAACGGCCACAAACAGCCACGGTGAATCATGTACAAAGAAGCAAAGCCCAGGCTGCGGCTGTTGGCGAGATCTGGAAACCAACCCCGGATGGCGGCCTGGTCGGTGCCCTGGGTAGGAATGCATTTGGTGCATATCGAAAAGAGAAATGGGGTCGTGTAACTGAGCATGTCTTGTCTTGGACTAGACTAAGATATGACGGGCATATGGGGGGCCTGGTAGGCYTGTAGACCTTGGGCGTKGTTAGCCAATGCTTTGCGGGCAGAAGAGACAATGGTGACCATACCTTTACCGGCTACCTGATCAGTTTTTGCGGTCTGCGAGATCTGTCAGAAACAAATCACCGCCGTCGTGCTACCGTACTACCGTGTTACCATGATACAGCAGGGTTGCAGGTCTGTGGTTGCCGGGATAAGGGCCATGGACCATGGACCATGACAATGGTACTGTGAGGAAGTATTGCCCACCGGCCACGAGCAGTGACTTGCCTTGGGTGATGGAGCAGAGGGCAGTGCCTACACGGTGACCCAAGTAGAGGTAGACCATTGGGAGTTGCAGGGCCAGTATTGTTCACACGCCTACCCCCCTTCTGGCCCCCTTCCCACCTCCCCCATCCTGCCCCATCCTGCTGACGCCGGCTACCGAGACTCGGTATGGCAGGCTACTGCTGTGTTGCAGCTTATACGCCATCTTGAGTCAATCTGGTACTCCTGCGCCTCGCGGGACCAGTGTACTGGGGCTACTGATACAAGCTCCCGGCGGGTATCCAGTGCGCGACGCCGGGGAGGTCAACTGAGATATCGAGGACCGAGGCCGCTCTCCGTCGCTATTCTGAGACCGGTCATGAGTCTTGTCGTCCGTAGCAATGCTGGTATTGCTTGCTCAGTGCAGCAAACGCGGTTCTAAGTAGAGACATGGGAATCTAAGCGGACTCAGCTCATCTGGATATCTGGAACAGGGAGCAGGCGAGGAGGAGGCAGACGGCCAGACGGCCAGACCGGCGGCATGTCCAGCCAGTTTTTGACTCTGATCCTGTACATGGTCGCCAGCCGTTTGTTGGTTGCTTGTCTTGCCTGTAAGGAGCAAGGAGCGTGCTTGGGCGTCCATCCAGCCCAGCAGAAGCAACCGGACTCAGGCAGGAGTCGCAGGAGGGCACATCATGGGGGCGAGAACGCTGCCAATGCAACAGTACGATTAGGACGGCCGTCGACTTGATTGATGGCAAATAGACTATCGGCCTCTTCAGCAGGATCGTGGCTACGTCTGGTATCCAAGACCGGTCAGCAATGGTGTGAATGGTGTGGTTGCCAGCTCAAGAGGTGGGATGAGGTGATGACTGGAGGACGAGGCAGAAACAGCTGAGGCGTATGAGTGGGGATTCCTTGTTCTGGATAGGTCGAGATAGGCCTGGACGGGAATGCCGTCGACTTGGAACATCGTAGACAGTGAGAGTGGTGAAGAGGGAAGAGGGAAAGGAAGCCATTCAGGTTTTGGGCGTGCACCGACTCGATCCTTGGAAGTTGCAGTGTCAGAGTGTCCATCTCCATGTTGCACTCCAATCTTCAGCGGGGAAACCTGAACACGCTTGAAGTGGAAAGACACAGGGCAGGTCAGCTGTCAGAGTTTTCGTTCTTTCCCATTCTGTCACCAATTGAGGGCATCCATCCAGGCAGTCATTGTGAAGAGAAGTCTCCGAGATCGCGTGATCCAGGTTGCAAGTGGTTGAGGAAGGCGCGGCTGGAGTGCAGTGGGAGAGTGAGTGTGAGTGCTTGCAGTGGTTGAGTGCAGTTGACACACAATGAACTGCAGGCGCGGACAGTGGCAGCTTCCTTAGACGGTGGCCCATGGCGTCTTTCGCTTCAATACTACCCTCACATCTGGCAACAGCTGTCGCTCATTTTGCATCAACGCCTCCCGGACACTTACACAGTACTTACCTCTATACACACTTGAATCGCCCACACCCTTCAATAGAAGCCTTCTTCCCACTGCAAACACAGACTAAGCACTTTATTTTGAAACATTATTAACTTCCAAGTCCTACTTTTTTCCTTTTCCTTTTTTCTTTACCTTTTTTTCCCTTCTTATAAGAAGAAGTTGAAGGATTCATTTGTACTGCTACCTTACCCCAACTCCCCAGGGTCCAAATTTTGGAGAAGACCAGGATTCCATTACCTTAGTTTGCACTGCTACCATAGGTCTTGGCATTTCAGAAGCTTTGGGGTTCCCATTAACTCCGCGAGAGCAATGAAGCAATGAAGGTCGATAGGAATCGATAGGAGACGATGGAGAGCAAATGGGACGAGAGTTGTAGTCTCATTCACTCAGCACCATTTGGACCCACTCTTGGCGGTCCACAAAAAATGGAGGCTGACAATTAGGTTGAGCGTTTGTTATGAGAGACTAGAGTGTTGATGCTTCATAGGAGGTGATAAGACCGTGAGAGTTAGGAGCCAATGGGAGTCCATATGGTGTTGTATTGTGAGCCGCAGAGACACCCTTCGGCGTAAGCCTAGTGCCTGCAGCTGTCAAACAATTGATTTTGGGGTTATGAAACGAAAGACGCCAGGGGCCACCGTAACCTTAGCTCACTGGCAGGCAACGACCCCCGGTGGGTCTGTGGGTAACCTGTGGAGCCACTCATGCCACTGCCAGTGCCAGTGCTCGCCTCACCGTGTTGCTCTGCTCAAAGTCCTCAGTCCTCACCTCAGTCGAGTCTCGTCACTTTTCCAAGTTGCACTCGGCTCACCGAAGYCGAACATCGGTGAACTTTGCCCGGAACAGTAGAATCAAAGACGCTCGGGCCACCAAAGTTATCTCCGTCATCCCAATCTTAGCTCCCATCTCCATGTCTTTGATCGATTTCGAGCTTCAACCTCGGATGAACCTAAACCCTTGCATCTGATACCATACGAAACAACGGGAAAGGGATCGCGACTCGATGATCTACGATCCACGATTTCACGATCCAAACGATCCATCCATCTATCCATCCATCCATTTATCCAAACAATTGCCATTCTCAACGGTCCAAGACTCCAAATGTGGCCGTGWGTAGGTGGYCAGTGCGTCACCTCAAKCGTCGGGTGCCTGCCAAGCWTTTCYTCCCCCAAGCGCCAAAGCGCCTCTCCGGCCGTAACACAACGCTAACAGCGACTCCCTGGAACTGCCGCTGGACTCCGCCTAAATTGCGCCCGTTTCGTCGCCGGCAACAGCAGCGAGAGTCTGAGACTGGCAGCTTGATATCGATCATATGCTGCAGCCCGAAAACATATTTCAGTCTATAGTCTCGTCTCTCTCTTTACGTCAAAGTCAGATTGAGGATTCGGAGAGGAGGAGAAAATAATCGCAACTCGGTCCCGGATTTGAGCCATGTCGTCCGCTGCCGCCGTGATGAGGATGAGGAGTTCAATTTTCACCACTCCAAGCTCATCGACATTGCGGGTGATGAGAGGAATGCGCAGTATTGTCCTCGCTCACCACCAACCGCCACCTCCACTCTGCAAAGATCTCGACCAGGGCCGCATCTCCCGCCGCAGCATCTCCAGCTCATCTCCACGACGACTGGAAAATATCGACCTGAAAGAACTCGAGCGATTGGCAAAAGAAGCTGAAGAACGGCTAAAGCAATATGAGGAGCCACTCAAGCGGACCGTCCCATTGCACATGTCGATTGCCGAGTGCCTCCGGTGGGAGCCAGAATCGGAGGAGGACAATGTGGTCGTCCAGGGCTACGTCCGGTCCGTCCGGGGCATGAAAACCCACCGTTTCGTTTCTCTCGGCGACGGGTCCTCGCTGGCTCCTCTGCAGGCCGTCGTCCCCGTCGACACCAACCAGGCCGAAGGGTGCGATCACTATCTCCACTACCTCCCGTGCAATATCTCCGAGTTTCGTTATGCGTGTCTCGGATACCAAAAGTGCAGCATCAAATACTGACTCGGTCTCGTTTCCGCAGCCTGGCCATCGGCGCTGCTGTCCGTCTCACTGGCAAATGGGTCGCCTCGCCTGGCGCGTCCCAGTCTCATGAAATGCAAGTTACCCAGGTCGACATCCTGGGCCCGTCCGATGCAAAGGTCAGTCAGTTTGCCTACTATGCCGCCCTGCTCTGCTTACTGGAGTGACGGTCTGTCTCTGACACACCACCACACATCAAGACTTTCCCCATCCAAAAGAAATATCAGACACCAGAGTACCTCCGCACAATCCCCCACTTGCGGCCGAGAACCCCCATCAATGCTGCCTTGCTGAAAATGCGCTCTGAGGCGGTCGCGGCCCTGACTCGGTTTTTTGCCGATAACGACTTTACCCAAACTCATCCGCCCATTCTCACTTCGTCAGATTGCGAAGGTGCCGGAGAAGTGTTTACCGTCGCTCCGGCGTCCAACGTCGCCGAGCTTGCCGATGAGGACAACAAGAGCAAGATGTTCTTCCGCAACAAAAAGTATCTCACCGTGTCCACTCAGCTTCATCTCGAGGCCTTGGCTCAGTCTGTCGGTAATGTCTGGACCCTCTCTCCCGTCTTCCGCGCTGAAAAGAGCGATACTGCCCGTCATCTCAGCGAGTTCTACATGCTCGAGGCCGAGATGAGCTTTGTCAATGATCTCGACGAGGTCATGGATCTTGCAGAGGACATGATCCGTAACATGTGCATTACCATGTACGAATCACCTACAGTCTATGAGTTTCTTAACCGCGAGGGTCGCGTCGGTTCCGACCTCGTCCCTCCTGAGGAGGTGAACGCTCGATGGGAGGGCATGATGGCGGACGAGTGGCCGCGTATAACATACACGGATGCTATCGAGTTCCTACAAGAGCATGCCGAAGAGTTCGAACATAAGCCCATCTGGACTGACGGCCTGCATTCGGAGCACGAAAAGTTCATTGCCGAGCACGTTGGAGACGGAAAGCCCGTCTTCGTCACCGACTATCCTCGCGACATCAAGGCCTTCTATATGCGTGAAGGCCAGTCACTCCCAGACATTTCCTCCCCAGGTCCTACGGTCGAGTGTTTCGACTTGTTGGTGCCCGACCTCTGCGAGATTGCCGGCGGATCCATGCGTGAACACCGTCTGGAGCCGTTGTTGGAGGCCATGAAGCGTCACAACATTGTTGCTGGAGAGTTCACCAGCACTATGGATGGCAATGCTCCCACGGGTGCAAAGACCGGCCCCCTTGACTGGTATGTCGACCTTCGCCGATGGGGCTGCGCTCCACATGGCGGCTTTGGAATCGGCTTTGATCGACTCCTCTGCTACTTGACTGGCGTCCAGACGATTCGAGACATGGTTTCTTTCCCTCGCTGGTTTGGCCGATGCGATTGTTAAGGGAGTTTGGCCCTTCGGAAGAGGGCAATGTTCCCAACGTTTGCTTCGGTGGCGCCCTTGTGCGACTTGCACCAGGGCACACTGCTCGTCAAGGCTTGCCTAGCTTGGATGCGGGGGATAACGCCTGGGTGACACGAAGCTATGGGGCGATTGTTTTCGGACAAGATCTAGCCCACACCGCTCCATGGAATCGCAAATGCACACGAGGGAGGGCGCGCACCGATTGTCTCTCTTATCCATGAGGGGGCGGCAGAGGCGGCGTCAAGACACCCCATAACTCGCGTGAGAGAGAAGTCGGTGTTGACAGATTGATCTGGCACCACACCTGAGAACTTTGTGACACCTTGGGCGCGACTTACGGCCTTATCATGTTTTCCAGAGAGGCCAACCTCAGATCTGAGTGCGGCTAGGCGCATTCTATACCCATACAGTCATTTCGATACCCGCGACAAAAGTCGATCTGACCGGCTCCAAAGCAGGACCCAAATCCCAACTCCTCTACCTTTGCGTGAATGGCACGGAATAACAAAGTTCCTCCTTCTGATATGAAACCCACCGTTTTCGGTTTGTAGCGCCACTACCTCTGCGTGATGAGAATGCGCTCTGGTTTGTCAGTATCGGGAAATGGACAAACAAACACACGGTGAAGAAAGGCATCAGCAGGTCATCCGCAAAATACACACAGTTCAGCCAATGTCCAAGTTATCATTGCGCTCAAACAGGTGCTCGATCTTAACACCCCGTGATGTGCCATCTGGATGGCGGGCGACGGCAAGTCGAGCTACCGCGCCATCACTACACCATGGGATGAAACATTGAATACCGTTTCATGAAGACAACGTGGACTTGTCATGGAAGACCCTTGCCAAACCACCTCTATATCGCGCGCAATTGCCACATATAATAAGCCGCCATGTCTTCGTTTCAACCCCAACACGGATTTTGATGGCTGAAGTTTGTACGCCGAGTGGCGGCGACAACAACATTCGCACATGGGAATTTGTTGATTACCGATCCTCGTGGGAAATTCCATTTGACGATGGTTTGCATGATCTCTTCTTGCCCGACCCTGGCCGATCCGTCTCCCTAGCCCCCGAACAGGTTGCCGAGTTCGATGCATCTGATGCGAACAGCTCAGATCTATATCGGGAAACACCACTCATCCATTTTCCACCGACGCCACCAAAAACTCAATCGTGATCATGAAACAAACGGACGAGGGGAGCTGAGAGCCCATGGGAAGCATTTGGCGTGTGCTTGCCGCACGCCAAATGCTCACAATTTGATCCTTCTTCACATCACGAAGACAGGGAAACCACGGTTCTCACACTGGAAATCAATCGAAAGGGCAAGGAAGAAACCCATTCGCACCTTCCCTAACCTCCCAATCCGAGAAGACCTCGATGATGAGATAGATGGACGTCGTTGGCTCCTTCAAGTGGAAGGAACCAAGGGACTTGACGGTCTAGGCAGATCACACCATTCCAGGTGCATCAAGATGCCCTCTGCACCTTCCCCAATGCTTCTGACGCTCGAAAAGATCCAAGGAAGAGACTGCTTCTCCCAACGGAAGGAACAATGCCATGCCATCTTCTCCGCGCTTCCATTGACTTTCTTCATTTCTTCAACTTCGCCTCCTATTACTTCCTGGCTGCACTTTTTCTGTGTGAAAACCCGTGACTCTTTGTTGGCATAAACGCAGGTATTCGCAGCCTTCCACATTGTCTACTACCTACATTTCGACATGACATGGCACTCGAAGATATTTCGCTTTACGCCTACCTCAAGGCACGTATGGAACCTCATTACACGCAACCCTGCAAGTGACGGACCAAACGGTTCCTGTCCCCTTTACCGATGCCACATAGAGGTAGCCCGTTCTCAACAGCCAGCCAGCCATTCCAGTTTTACCCCGATCAAGCGAGCGGGAGTCACTACCGGCAGCGAGGCGTCTTGTGGCTTCTTTTCGCTCGCCAATCCCATCCAATGCTACCCCAAAGGAGCCCTGCACGCCGACAACGCGTGGCCTGTACATGAAAAGGGTCATGGCCTGGCACGGCATGGCATGGTTCCAGTTCAAGCGAGCGGCTGGGCGGGAAAGTCAGTAGATGAACCTTATCCACGCGAGATCCAGCAAGCAAGCAATTCAGCAGGCTGCCATGAGGTTGCCATGGGATTGCCATGAGGATGCCATGAGCATACCAAAAGAGGAGGAGGGGGCTTGAGGCTGTTGGTGGCGTTCTTTCGGCCTATCACTACCAGTGATGGTGTGGTGATAAATTGTGAGTGTGATTACTCCCTATATCGGGTTTCTCAGGTTCATTCGGTTGCTCCATTTACTTGGCTTGCTTGGAATCGCTTGGCTGCTGCCATGGTCAGACGATATTCATTTTCATTTCAAGAGTGTTTCTTCTTGGTGCCTTGATTGCATTTGTAAGCTGGGCACCGAAAACATTACGGATACATCGTCTTCATCTCTGGATGGCCAAGAAGGTTGTGTATCGGTCCCGACCCGGCTACGTTCGCTACCATTACCGTTAGCGATTTAAACGCAGTTTAAAGTCGGGTCGAAATGCTTCACAGACTCATCTATTTCTCCCTTCACTCTATCTGAATGGTACCGCAACACACATGATGCGAACAAGTGAACGTCTCGGATGAGTCGGATACGCACGGGACATATAAGGTTTCGCTGTCATTGCCTTGTTGCATTGGTGTTAACGGTGGCTTGCGCGGATGGACTGATATTGATAGATTGAGCGCTTGCCGAGTGCCGGTAACAGTCATCCCTGCCGATCAGGAGGCCACGAAAGAAACTCCGAGTGACAACAAATCGATTCGGACAGAGGTACGGTGTTGAAACAAGACGACCTCCTGCTGCCGAAAACCTCCTACGGAGATGCGCCGATCGCCAGATTGAAGGACACCGGCCAAGCCCGGTCGACGCCGTAAGCACAAGACGGCGCAACGGCGGCCAAGTCCGGCCAAGCTTCGGCCAAGCATGGCCAAGTCGCTCCAGGCTTCCAGCCCGATACACAACAAATCTCGGCGGGGTGTCTTGTCAGGCTCACCAACACACACACGCGGGTGCTGTTACCGTTACCGTTACCGTTACCATTACCATTACCGTCCGGGCTCGTTTCTGTTTCCATGTGTCAAACCTCCCTGGTCCATGACAAACTCCCAAATGTCGGAGTCGCGGCAGTATGTAGGTTGGAATTAAGTTTATCCCCGGACGATCCTACTTACCATCGATAGTTTATCGTAGTACCTGCACTAGCCAACAGGCGGTCTCACGCCGGTGAAGAACTCTCGAAGGCAGCTGACCGTGAAAGATTGTTCTTTCGGCGAGCCAACGCTAAACTGAAAAGGGCGGCGGAGGCCATCTCGATTGCATACCCATTTTTATTTAGTGTGGAAGCAGTTGATTGCTAAGCTGGCTGCGGACGGTGAGATTCTCCTTCCCTATGCGGCATAGCTCATCACGGATATTATCGGGAGAACCACAAAACGGGCAACTCGATGCCTTACTGGGTCTGGGGGTCCTTGGCCACGAAGGACTGGAAGCGGGAACTCGGATGTGCGCGGTAAGAATTTAACCTTACTTTGACAACCTTCCTTCGCGCTTCCTGCGATAGCGTCGGTGGAACATGGGCATGGCATGGGACGGGATGCTGATCGGCGGCCTTGACAGGTGGGAAGTTCCTTTCCAATCGCATCAGTTGCAAGTATTTCACTAAGCTCACCGGTTGGTATCGTGTCAGAGCTCCTCTCGTTACGAATATTTCCAGGCTCCCGTTTTCAGGTATTTTACTGCTTCAGGGGCGTTGCCTGATGCCTCTGCCTAGTCCAAAACATCATCGTCAACCTGAAGACCCAAGCGAGTCTTCAGCTTTATTACGTAGCGAGCGAGCTACGAGCGGACGGACGGGCTCGGCGTAGCGTGGGGATCAAAACCCCGCCAAGGGAGCCCAAGAAATGCCAATGTTGTTGGCGTCTGGCAATGTTGCGTTCCTCGTTTCTGCTCTCTTTCTTCAAAAATGCTTAGCATCAGCGATCAACGATTTAAAGGGAAGGGGGTGCACGTATAAGGTACCTACAGCACCATCGTCGGTCATTACATTACTTTCCTAGCGGGAAAACTTTCATCATGTTGCCCGATACGGGATGATGGACCGACCGACGATGGATTGGCGGGGGCTTCGATTAGGTTTACATAAAGTTTATGCCACACCTTTGCTGACTGCAGTCATAGTTATCTGGGGTCGGCGAATAACGAAACTCCTCCCACGGAACGAGTGGGAGTGAGGAGGACAAGCCTAAGATGGCTTCAAAGGCGTTTAGTAAGCGGGCGTTCAGTTGCTTCTTGGTAGGTTGGTATGTTCCGAGTTTCCGCTCGGACTCGGGTTTGATGATGACTTGTCGCAGGACTTTATTGAGGCTCATTCATCATTATTGAATCTATGGTTGGTTGGTTGTTGGCAGATTGGTTCGAACAGCTGAACGGTTGGTTCTGCTTGGTTCTCGATTGAAGGCTTGAAGCCGCTTGGGATCGAAGCCCGTAAGCCTGCACTTGTGGCGACGAGTCATCCAACTATATGGTTCGCATGGCAAGCCACTCAGTAGATAACACGATACAATAGTAGTGATGAGCATTCTTGGCTGACATGGCGCAAACAGAGAACGAACGGATTGACATTAACATGAACGAGTACGAACATTGAGGCTTTGTCATCATTCTATTGCTTCATGCTTGGCTTCTTGCACCTTGGCATGCGATGATAAGACAATGCCATTTCTCGTCGGCCTCGGGGCCCTCCGATATCGAAGGGATTGTAGACATATAAAGCCCGACTTCATATGTCTCCGGTGTATGTTTGTTTCATTCCGATACGTTTTCTGTACCATCTTACCTACATTTCTATGAACTGCGGTACATCTACAACAGAGAGCAGGAATAATGCCTGCTCTCGACGATCCGATCTTTCGGAGGTTTTGTGGATTTGGAAACGTTTATCGTCCACAATTCCGAGTCAGAACCGAGAGAAAGCTTCGCAAGGAATCCATCTTTTGGGATAAGTACACATCCTTAGGCAAAGAAAAGACTTCTTGGAGACGCGTCAGCTTTTTGTACCCGGGGGTTACACTAACTGGATTTGGCATGATTAGATTCTTTGGAGCTGTTAAGGTTTCAGTTTACCGCAGTTTATGCCGCCTAAGACCGGGAGGTCGAAATAAGCTCAGGCGTGCCGTGTTCAGGGCGTCAAAGTTACCGGGGCGTTGTAGTGTATTGTACGGTAATCAATGCCGATCCAATTTCTCAAGACTCGAGACGAGTACCTCTACATTTGAAAGATAGGATAGGCTTCAAGCACCACACCACTTCATAGTTCAAGGAACAAGATCAACAGCTACAGCTTTCACAGAACCTGCACACTTGCATACCCCCAACGAATCACGCTTAGGAGGTCAAATGCATAGCGCTCGTTTAATTGCTTGATACATCGGCGCACTGATGCATCCTTACGGACTAGATCTACATAAAAACCCGATGCTGGATTTAAGCTTAAGAAGCCCGTGAAGGTCTCGCTTCTTGTTCGTTCTGACTAGGTTCGTGCGTGGTTTGGGGGGATGTATGTAAGTACGATTTTCGGATTTGGATTGCGTTTGGTATTTTCGTTTTTTTTTCTTTGGCATCGTTACCTTCTTTCTGTGTTCGATTTTGGGCGGGGATCAGGGGCGACCCTGGGGACCATGGGCACCATGGCCGGGTTTGTGACGTTGCCGATCCGGCGCCGTCGGTTTTGTTACGTACCATATGTACATTTGTTATAGGTACAATTTGACCCTTCAAAGTCTCCGGGCTTCTGTGACAACATTCGCTCAGCTGCTGAAGCTGAAAGCCTGAAAGTGAGGGATGTGAATAAGGGGGGAGGGATAATAGGCTTTTGTCGTTCTGTATACAAGACCCGAACGAGCAACGTAGTAAGTTTGACAGCTCGCAGCATTGCAAGAATTGGCATGGCAGGTCGGGATTCTGCCATGTGCTCGAGTGCCTGAACGGAGTGTCAATTGAAAGGAGTATACATACATGGCAGCTGCAGTTTGCATTTTGCATTTTGCAGGCTGCTAGTGGAAGCAAGAAGCAAGAGTGGAAGTTTGCATTGGAGCTTCCACCTTTTTCCTTTTTATCGGTGCACTTTTGCGCCTCTTTTGAAGCCGGGAAGCTTCCATGGGAAGGTGCAATCACTTTCTGATTTCTGTTGCCAAATTGGTACCAAGACATGGCCATGAAGCCAGCGACTGATAAACCGATCTCAATCATCGGCGGCGGCCGCTTGGGCAGACTAACAGACTGACAGCCCAGCACAAATGAATAAACCGACGTAGTGGTTGGACAGCCGAGCATTTGATGCTGACTCCGAACTTTTGTCTGGACTTGTCAATCTCCGGGAATACCGCGGAGGAGCAACACCTCTAAACCGTGCCGTTCCAATGTGTGATAAGTTCGCCTCGTCTCGCTCGTCTCTCCCCTTCTCGAACATTTTGTGCACCGGAGCTTTTTGATACCGGGCATCTGTTAGTATGAAGCCGCGTGGTGGCAGTGCTATTAAAGTTGACACCCAGAACCCACCAGAAAGGAACTTGAAGCCCCTTGAAGAGAAGGGGGGGTCATAGGTTTCGTTACGTGTACCTTCTGAAGGTGTACGTAATTATTACCTGTAGAAGTTGCCGTTCATCCCGCTCGCTTGCGGTGTAATTTCTCGAACGAACGAACGACAAACGAAAACGTGAGGTTTTGATCCGATTACAGATTACCGATGGGCAAGATAGAAACGGGACGGGAATAACGCCCAAGCATTGTTTACGGAAAATGTTACTGATGAGATTTCATCAGCGACGATACCAACCTGCCGTGGATAACAAATTCAATGCTACCGTTTCTGTTCCTGTAAATGTATGTAAGATCAGTACTGGATGGTGCCTTACACATGCATGTATTTTTAACGCCTGGGCGGCGGTATGTACAGCGATACGGCACGACGTGTAAATAAGGTTGTATGTACGCGCGTTCGCTCCGCGCATTGCCCGCCTGGCATGCCGCGCACGCAGGGCAAGCGAGGCAGGTATAGGATGGAAGGGAACGAAGGGATCGAAACTCCACATTCCTTTCTCCTGTATGTTGATTCCTTTGATACCGTGAATCATCATCCTCTCTAGCGAGCATGGAGAGAATGATGATGTTTCTCATTGAAAGCTCGCTTTCTTCACGTGCAGTCGAAAAAGAAGCGCAACATCCAGCGCTGTGTCATGCCTCGTGGGGTTGACTTCCACTCAAGAAAGCTGAAACAAGGACCAGGCCATGACCCTCAAAACTTACCTGTAGGTTATTGCCGTTGCCTCGGCTTATTGTACCGAAAGTGGAAATTTGGAAGCTATTTCCACACCAAAGCGGTCCAACGGACGGGCGAGCGAACGAACGTCTCATCATTTCGGTCTTGATCGGTCGGCGGCGGAGGGTTGGTGGGCGGCGGAGGGTCGGTGGGCGGGCGGTGTCAGCGCGGCCCTCATTTCGGTCTTGATCGGTCGGCGGCGGAGGGTTGGTGGGCGGCGGGGGGTCGGTGGGCGGGCGGTGTCAGCGCGGCCC